>RJWT010042773.1:0-12075 GCA_004365215.1 Cuniculus paca | reverse complement strand
TTTATTTCAGACATATAGACTTGGATCAAACACAATCTATGCTCATAACACAAATACACATTGCCCGATATAATTAACCTACTTATCTTTCATATTGTCACCAAAGCACCTCTAAATACACTGCTCATAGCACCAGCAAACTAACCTTGGAAGAGCCATTTGAGAACTTCTAGAGAAATCTTGCTGGCATCAGGGAGTGCAACAGCTGGAAAATCCAAGGCCAGAATTGCAGTTGACTTCCACGGCTAAAAACTCAAGCAATGTTAAGTCTTATTAATAAGAACACTCACACCAGAGCCAGTAATAGTCCCACTTTAGCCACCACTGGGCACATAGTATTCGGTCTGTTGTATGTACTTCTAGGAGTTAGAGTTTAAGGAAAATGCTAACAAATCTGTGTGTATCCAGTGAACCTGATTCAGGATAGTACGAGAAGGTGACGAATAACAAGACTTACTTAGCCTTGGGTCAAGGTCAGTAGAGGCGGGACAAGCAGATATGACAGGAAAAGTGGGATAGGTCCTCAGAGCTGTTGTACATTGCACGAGAGTGAAGAAAATGGGCAAAAGGTTAGTTTTTGTGGGAAAGGCGACTTCCGCTAAGTGAAATGAGAAACTAAAATTATCCCTTCTACCAAGCTTGTGAAGGAATGTTTGTCACTGCTGAAACTCTTTCAGATCTGAGTGATAGTGAGGACGCTGCAGAAGGAAGCGCTTGTCCCTTGGCAAACACTGGGCTTGCTTTCTTCATCAGGCTCTGATCTCCAAAGCTCTGTCCATAAAGCCTGCTCTCCTTTACCTATGCTCCACTTCCTCGAAGTTATGGCACTTATCATCCAGGCGTACCAGGCATATCATTCTTTTTCATGTTTTCCATTTGGAATCTATGATATCCCTCTCTGGTCCCTGAATGCTGTGTTTTATGCTACTTCCCAGCTCAGTCCCTGTGAGCTTCCAGAACATCTTTCCTGGCTCTTCATGAAAGTTACCACTTACCATACTGTTCTCTGCTCCCCTACTAACTTGCCTTTATACATCCAGTAAACATTATATGTCATATTTATTTCAAAACTACTAGGTTTACTTTTTAACATTTGGATGCTCTAGTCTGAAACCTGGGGAATTCTTTTTCTCTTTTTCTACATGCTACTCCTGTATCTTTCCCTTGACAACACTTAACCTTCCCTTCTTGTTCTCTCTAGCCATACTGTTCCCATCCCCATCCTATAACCTTCACTTTCTATCTTCAAGTTATATATTTTAAAAATGTAAAAATGAGCCGGGCGTGGTGGCTCACACCTGTAATCCCAGCACTCGGGAAGCTGACACAAGAGGATCGTTGTGAGTTCGAGACCAGCCTGGGCTACAAAGTGAGCCCAAGGCCAGCCTGAACGGCATAGTGAGACCCAGTCTCAAAAAGACAAGGACCAGGGATCTAGCTTAGTGGCCTAAGTGCCTGCCTGGCAAGCAGGAGGTCGTGAGTCAATCCCCAGTGCTGCCAAAAAAAAAAAAAATGTAAAAATGTACAGGGCAGGAAATAAAAGAAGCAGAGAATACAAAATGTCCTTTCTCTCTTCCTCTTTGAATTGTAAACAGAGTAAAGCAAGAATGTGGCTGCACTAGGGCCATGGAGTCTGGGTTTGAAAGCAAGTTTCTTATTAGAAGTGAGGGATGGGCAAGGTATAGGACCTCTTTGAGCCTTAATTTCCTCATTAATAAAGTGAAGAAAATAATATCCGCATCATAGATGAGGAAATGCATACGGTATCTGACACACAGTGAGAAACTAATGCATGTTTGTCATTACTAGTACCATGTAAAGAAATTATTTTATGACTAAGCGTGGGACGTGGTCAATTCTTGATTGCAATCATTACTCAGCAGTATTCATTTGTAAAGAAGTTTTTCTCAGAACAACCATTTTGAAGAAAGCAAGAGACACTAGGGTAACCATTGTTAATCTCCTGTTGTTACGTTTTGAAAACCTGTATAGCTTGCAGTGTTCTCCTTTGAAATGCTATATTATGTTTGACTCTATACTGTTTTCTTTTGCTTTTTTCATTCTGTTCTGTTTTGTTTTGTCCTATTTTCTTTAAAATTAAAAAAAAAAGTTTTTCTCCCCCTCTGTTGTTGGGCTAAGAAAATGTATTTATTCATGTAGTTAGCAAATGCCTATTGAACATACTAAGTTTCATTCTTTGTGTCGATAGGAGCTTGGTTAAACAAATATTTATATAAACATCCTATAGAATATGTTGCTGCAGCTAAAGAGAATTAGATATATATGTTTATATGTATTACCATGGGAAAAGTTCTTAAGATCAGAAGAAAAAATTTGCTAAACATTTTGTCCAGAGTAATACCATTCCTATAAAATTATACACACACACTTTGTCTGGATCTACATATAAACTCTGAATTTGTAGAGGAAGTTCTTACTGCCCAAACTGAGAAGAAAACTAGCATGAAGGAATAATGAGCCTTATCATGTTTGAATTTTTACAAGGAGAAAGAATTCATATAATACCTAAATACTTAAAACAAATATTGATATGTCCCTGCCAGGTTTCCTGGTTTTCTGGCACAACTCCTGGGATTTCTGACATTAGACAAGTTTTTGTTTATCAAATTATAAAAATAAAAACCCTAATCACAGAGAAGACCCACCTGGATGCCAACCTTATCTTTCTCTTTTTCAGTGCCATGAAAAAGCAGGCAGAGGTGTATTTGTCTGAGCCTCCTACATGCGGCTCTAAGTATGCCTCTGCGGAGCTCCACAGACAGCCTGGTCTGAGGCCTGGGCCAGGCTGTGTGTTGCAGCTGCGCGTCTTCCTCCACCCTGCCCACCCTTCTCCAGGAAAGGTACCTTCCGTGATTCCATCACCGGCGTATCAACCTATCAGACTGGAGGACGGGGAATAGTAAGTCACACATGACGACTCTAGTCCAACACACCTGCTCTTCTTCAGGTTTGCTTTGTGAGCCTTGCAAGTCGGATTAACTGTGAGGCACAGGTGAAACACATGGGATGGCACAAAATACTGTCATTCCTTTCTTATAGATGACTGAAATCGCTGAGTCCTTCGACAGCCAATGAGGCTTCTGTGTGGGTATAAAGCAGGTACCCCAGTGAGTTTTTACACACACAGTGCATGCACAGTAATTTAATAACACTCAATTATATAATGAGCTTATCCTAAATTATATGTCAGATAGCATAACATGATCTATATGTCCATACTCCCAGAAGAAGTGAAATCATCATACCACAGTGATATATGTTCACCCATGTTTATAGTAGCACAATTTGTAATAGCCAAATCTTGGAAACAACCCAAATGCCCATCAATTGAGAAATGGATAAAAAAGATATGGTACTTTTATACAATGGAGTACTATTCAGCTATAAAAAATGATCACACTGAGGCTTTCATAGGTAATGGATGCCACTTGAGACCATACTCATAAGTGAAATAAATCAAACTCACATGTGTTAACACTGCATTGTCTCCCTAGTGTAAGAAACTGAAAGACTCGGTAAGATACAAAATTCCCGATAAATATGGGGGAAAGGTTCTGAAGTCCAATGGTGCTTTTATTCTTTGATTTGATTGGTTTAAGTCTCTTTTCTACTATTTGATTGCAATATGTGAGAAGACAGGAACAGCTCTTTTGAAGAAAACAGGGGACATTAAGGTAGCCATTGTTGGTTTCTTGTTGTCTGATTTGAAGGCCTGTAATGCTTTCACTCTTTTGTTTTATCTGGTTTTATGTTATTTTGTTTTGTTTGAGTTTATTGTCTGTGAATGCATGAACAACCATTTCGAAGAAGGCAAGAGACACTAGGGTAGCCATTGTTAATCTCCTGTTGTTATGTTTTGAAGACGTGCATTGCTTGCAGTGTTCTGTTCTGAAATCCTATGTTGTGTTTGACCCTATTCTGTTTTGTTTTGTTTTGTTATGTTTTGTTTTGTTCTATTCTCTTTAAAATAAAATAAATAAAAATTTAAAAATGATCTATATGTCCAGTACTGTGTGCATGTATATGCACCATTTTGTATACATACTGTTTTAGGTAACATACATATTTTAAATGTATAAGTTAATACACTCTGTGTTATCTCTTACTCAGTTCTCAAACATAAACTCTAATAGGTGTCTATAATTAATACCTATTGGGTATCAGTCAGAGCTTTTAGGTATAAACTGCGTTAATTTGTAGTTAGGTAGTTATATTTTTATGTAGGATTAGTAACACATAATTACAAATCAAGGCCAGGGCTTGGGTGAAGCAAACGAGGTGCTTAGTGTACAAATTTGAGGCAGCCCTCACTTTGAGGTTCACCTCCAGTGCTGCACTTGTTTCTCCCCAGCCTGATAAAGAATGGCTCTGAGCCGGGAATATAGCTCAGCATCATGAGCGCCTTCCTGGCAAGTGCAAGATTGTGAGTTGGATCCCCGGTACAGAAAACAAAACAAAACAAAAATAATGGCTCTGTTTCTCTAATCATCTTCATCACCACCAGCAACAATTACTCATTACTAAATACCAGGGACTGTTTCATGCACTTACATATGTTACCCCATCTAAAGAAATGTCACATCTACATATAGCATTAATTCTAAGTCAATTACAGGAAGTTGTTCCTAACAAGGAAGACATGTTGGAAAGCCATAACTAAAAAGCCTCAACTAGATGTCACTCTGCAGTCAAGTGACCAGTCTGGATCTCCCAGAAAATCACGGCACCTGCAAGAAAGTCTTGCACTTCTTCCTCTCGGCTCACTGCGTTTATCTGAATATGCCCTATGTTACATCGGTGTCCTTCTAATGACCTCTCTCCATGCTGGGGCAGCTTGGCAGGCAGCAGGCTTCGGATCTATTTACCGAAGTTAACGTGATTGACAGGTTTCAAAAGGAACAAAGATACATATTTTCATTCCCTCTACTACTGCTTACTTTGAAAATTGAGGCAGATAATGGAGTTGATGATAATCTCACTGTACTTCAACAAGATAATATGTTTATATTTAAACTCATCCAGAGACCAAGGAAGGGGGATTTATACAACACATTATCTAGTATCTAGCTACAGGTGATTTACTATTGTGCACTGAAATGTAGTTGAAGTACAAGATGGATAGTAATATTATATTGTGGTATATATCCTGTTCACATCAGACCTTCGTAATAAAAGCCAAACAGCAATCTACAGAACCTGTCTTAAATCTGCCATCTAAGATACTGATTGTAAAATAAAATGATCAAAGTGCAGGTTATCTCTATACTGCTGTCCCCCCGAGAGAGTGGTATGCAAAAAACTTCCTACTTTTTATTTATTTACATTCAGTCAACAGAAACATAAATTGGATTAAAAACCTCAGTGTTATGTGGACGGAATAAAGCATGCCTAATATGTTGCTAAGTAGATATTTTAGATATTACAAACTACAAGCCATATTGTGCTTCTATCCAGTGCACCTTTTACTACTTACAACAAAATATGCTGATAAAAATAATAGATTGAAATGAATTTTGCAAACTAGCAATTTCATATGTATAATACTGCTGAGAATAAACAGTTTTTGGTGGATCTTTTTATTTGACACACAAAATCAAGCATTCCTGCCAACTGGCTTCATTTTAAATAATTTCTTTGGGATATAATGGAAACAGACCAACATAAACAAGTTAACATTGCACAGGGACGTCACAAATGAATTTTAAGCAATTTTTTTTGTCTTCACTGGCAAGTAATTATAAGAACACTAACAGCCAAACTTTCCAATAAAAAGGAGGTCTTTGTGCATTGTAGAAGATAGAGGGTAGAAATGCATGATGCTTGGGGTGAATCTTCTGCATATGCATACATAGATTCAGGTTACAGTGAAGGGCAAGAGAATCCTTGGAGAAGATGAGAAATCTCAACATTTTGGTTCCATTTCTGTTCTATCCCAGATGCAGACACTGTCTTCTTGGAACTTCTGTGACTCGCTTCCCTAAATTTCTTACTGTGACACTCATCAGAGTTCAGAGAGAGAGAGAAAGAGAGACAGACAGAGACAGAGACCACAACAGAGATAGAGAGAGAGATACAGGGACAGAGAGACGGAGAGATGAGAGACAGGGACACACAGAGAGAGACAGAAAGAGAATTCATTTGCTTATCATCTGAACCTACTGTAAACTCCTTAAGAGAAATTGTCTTATTCATCCTGGGTCCTCAACAGCTAGTCCAGTACTAAGGACTAAATAGGAACTCAGTATGAACTCAGTTTATCAGTAAATCCCCAGCGAATTAAAGAGGTTGTTGAACACAGTAACACATGACTTGAAAGAATGAATATAAGAAGAATGTGGAGTGGGTAGGGCGCAACAGTCACATTTGATTGCTGTTGTAGAAATGACAGTTGTTAGCATAAGGAGATTTTTAGGATCACACTAAACCACTCCTCCCATTTGGGCCAGTCGTTTCCCTTCCTCATTTGTTCATTCATTCACTCATTTGAGAAATATCTATTAAATGCCAATTATAAATATGTCTAGCAATCATTGTTGCTCAATGATTAGGTAATGAAAGGTAATGATTATATGTCATCTAATGATACTATGAAATCCAAGGTCACTGTAATTTGTTATAATTTCCTTACAAATCTAGGCTTCAAGTTTCACCTCAAGCCAAATCATGGAACATTTAAATTTTTCCATTTAAACCGGGCCTGGTGGCTCACACCTGTAATCCCAGCACTCGGGAGGCTGAGACAAGAGGATCATTGTGAGTTCGAGACCAGCCTGGGCTATAAAGTGAGCTCAAGGCCAGCCTGAACAGCATAGTGAGACCCTGTCTCAAAAAGACAAAGGCTGGGGATTTAGCTCAGTGGCCTAAGCCCCTGCCTGAAAAGCGTGAGGTCATGAGTTCAATCCCTTGTGCTATAAATAAATAAATAAATAAATTTTTCCATTTCAATATATCTTGCCATTAACTAAGTAGCTTCATTCTCCTTAAGGCTCAAAGATTCACTCTAGTATACGTTTGATAACATAACCAAACCCTCAGATCCTGGCTTACTTCTCCAACTTTGCCAGTAATACGCCAAGTGCCACTTAAAATTATGCTGAAGTGGCCTCATTTTCCCTAAGAGTTTCTGATCATACTGGAAACTCTTGGGTAGGATATTTATCTTGTTCTATGTTCAATTTGATATGGAATGTCTTGTTTTCCTTGAGCAAATAAAAACCTACTTCTAGTGTGTGCTAAAGAGAAAGGGGAAACAAAATGGGTTATCTTACATTTTCAGTCTTAATGTATCACAGTAAAAAGCTCACTCTCATAGTTTATAAAAAATTTTCTGTCTTTTCCATAAATGACAGAGAATATCCCAATAAGTATTAAAAAAAATCTTTTCTGTCTATGAAATGTAGATAAGTCAGCAGATGTCTTTTAAAACTACATGAGGCTTTTGCTTTTTATTCCCCCGTCCCCCCTTTCCACTTACACATAATTTCTGGAGAGGGAATGGTCATTTAGTAAGATGTGAGTGTAGGAAATGATACTGTAGTTTTGCTTAAAATAAGAATAAGAGTGGGCTTCTCTTCCTCTTCCCATTTCTCTTTATAAAGCTTACAAAAGCATCTGTTTTAGAATTCTGTTAGTGCTCGCTTCAGCAGCACACAGACTAAAATCGTAAGAGTTCTGCTAAAAGCAAGCTTGCTTGTGTATAAGTCCAAGAAGAGAAATAACAAAATTGGAAATGAGACCCATTTGTTTTCTATACAAGAGGTGGTCAAAAACTACAGTGAGTCTTTAAATTAATAATAAAAATTACAGTAAAAGACACATTGCTAAGAATAAAGGGCTAAGTATGTTAGAAAGGAGGGGGAGTGTTTTAGTACTTTGAGGGGGATTAATGGCAATGTGTCTTTCACTGTATTAAAGTTTTTAAAACTTAAATATTTACTGTATTTCCAATCACCAAATATATATTGCCACCAGGACAGTTTTATTCCTTTCTGGTTATCATATTATGACAGTAGATTCACAATTTACCTTCAATTGTAATTGAACTGTTCTTCATCAAAATAGGTAGTAGTCTTAATACAACTTCAATCTGCACTACTTAAAATTCAATCTTATATTTTATCCCAAGTTAATTAATTCTGCTCTATTTCATTTTTTTAACATTTCTACACACAAATCTGAAGTATAAGTATTGTCATTTTCATACTGTGGAATGTTATCTTGCCATCATTTAACCCACATGATCTACTCCATAAATCTTTCTTCATAAACTAATCCCTCCCTCCCACTAGTCATTTTCATTATTTATCTCTGAGATCCTTCTAAGACTGTCAATGTTGTTTATTTAGGTGCTCAAAATGGAATACAGTTGTCACAGAGTAGTCTTAGACTTGGATAAAGGACCACCATCCTCCTTCATCTCTATGTTCCCACATTACCTGATGCAGTGCTATCTTTTGTTACTAGTATTTACCATAATCTTGCCCACATATCTCCTAGTTCTTCCTCCTTCTTGGGTTGCTACTACTAGTAGAAATCCCATTTTTCCATAATTTCTCCTCTCCAGCGAACACATGACATGTTTACAACTTTGTTTACATCTTTCTGAGAAAAATTTTACTTTTTGCCCTCCCATATTTCTGATTTGTCTTGGTCTTTTTTGAACCATACTATTGTTCACATCCTGGCTATTTTTATCAACACTTCTACCACCTCTCAGTTTGATCTTTCAGCAACTGTCCTCAGCGTTCTGAGCACTCGCTCTCTCAGATGATTAAGAAACACATAAAATATAAACCATGCTAGCTCAGTAAGAAATGGGCCCTTGGAATGGCACAGAATAATACTTGTGTCATCACCTGCAGATGGCCTTCCAGTATCCTTCAGTCTGCAGGGCTATATTATCAAAGGTGCAACTAGGGCCAAGCAATACAGACCCACTCTGGGTGTTTAGCTGTTAAGTTTGTGACTCTGGTTATGAGTATCAAAGTGACAGTTGATATAAATATAAAACATGCATTTAATATTTTAAAATAAAGGGGACATATGGCTACTTGTTTCAATTTTTCTGTATTTTTTTTAGCAGTTCATGTTATGTGGAACTAGCCCCTCCAGGAAAATTATGTAGCACCTCAAAATAAATATTTTGCTCAAGTCTGAATATAATACCAAATGTTCTATTCTGTTCCTGTACTGACTCTTCTCTCCTGCATGGATAAACCATGTAAAATCTGACCTTGCTTCGTAGGAGCTTGGGTGTGGGGACTGATCTCAAAAGATTATATTCCGTGATGTAAAACACTTTGGTTTTGCCAAATGCATGAGATAAGGTACACCACTTATTGTGGTATAAATAGTCTAAAATTGTGTGACAGCAGGTGCACATTCTGAATGCTCAGATGATGTCTATGTCCCCTTCAATTGACCAATCAGAAAATCCCCTGCATAGCTGACTGGAGGTGGGGTTAAACTCTGTGTTTCTTAATGCTTTTCTCCTACCAGTTGTGCTCCCAGAATTTGCGTTAAGACTTGTCATTATTGCTGATGTTGTTGTTGGTGGTAGTATTGTTGTCTCATTGACTGTCTCCATCCAATCACATAACTGGGCAAACTTGTAGAGGAAGAAAGCTTTGCAGATGACCATAAGCAGCCATGTGTCCATCTCCAAGGGACTTTATTTATACTGTCTTTGTGATTGTTACACCGTCAATCCCAGAACACTGTGAATGGTGCTCATAAGTCAAGTAATTCTGATGCACTCTGGGTGTTTAGCTGTCAAGTTTATGACCTTGATTATGAAGATCAAATGTAACAGTTGATGTAAATACATAACATAAATTTAGTATTTTAAAAATAAAGAGAAAATATAGTTACTTATTCCAGTTTTTCTGTATTTTTTTAGTAGTTTATGAGATGCAGACAAGAATTTTGTTCTTTCAACTCCAAGTAATCTTTAATTTTTCCTTGAATAAGACAAATGAGAGATAGCTATCTTCAATATTACACCCTAAAAATGGATTTATAATACCTTGATGAAATCCTTGATATTCAAATATTTTGTAACTATTTAACCTTCTTCATAGTTATATTTTATTCTTTCTTTGAATTTTTCTCCATTTCTTGGTATTTTGCACATCCTTTAATTATTTCCAGACATATTCCAGGATATCAGGCAATCACACCTATGCAAAACACAAAGAACCTGGAACTAATAAAAATAAGAGAACTGAGCAGTTGAGGTAGATATTATTACAAAGTCTGCCCACATACATGCTATTCGAAGGTGAGGCCAAGCTCCAAGCCCATTAGTACTTTGCATACTGTTCAAAAGTATGCAAATTAGATGTTAGCTAATTTCTTGGTCTAATGTATTACACCAGTAACTTTAAAGTTGAACAGAAAGTTTCTTCCTCAAGGCCAGCATTCTGAAAAGTGCCAACAAAATAATGTACCAAGGTATTCAGAAAAATGGAACCATTAAAAACTGCAGGGTGGAGTCACTAATATAGGACAATGGTCCCATGCGTCTCAGAGACTCTAATGATACCAGTGTGACATGCTACTATCTTGCTAGGGACAATAGTTCATAATGATGATCAGTCCATTTTATTCATACCTTTTGTGATCAACTGAGGAAGCATATAATCTATTTTAGAGGGGTCTCTATCTAAAAGTTTTCTTAAAAAAGCTGATTTTTAAAGGCCACCTAGAATAACTTCAACTGCAAAATATAGCCAAGTTTCTCTATAAAGGATAAAATGTTTCTCATCTCTTCTCTGGTATACCCCAATGCCTATTCTTTTGAGAATATAAATTCCTCAATAGCAGGAGCTGATTCTGTTCAACTTACTTTGGAAATAATTTGACTCCCTGAACACACAAAATAGGACTTTAGAATATTGAACATTTAGAGTAAAAACAATCTCAGAGACCATATTAATCTAATCTGTTTATTTTACAGAAGTGTTAACCATGTGCACTGACATTTTCTCAAAGGTAATATGGCATTTTCCCCCAAATTGTACAAAAACTTATATAGCAGAAAGTCTTACACAAACAGAACCCCCAGTGTCTCAATTTTCCTCTCCAAAACCAGCCATTGTGTTGCCAGTTTCTTTCATTAAAATACTATGTAAATACAAGTATACGCCTTAGGAGTTTTATAAACAATAGCATAAGAGAAAGACTGCTTTGCAACTTGCTTTTTTCACTTAAAATATTTTTAAAATAATATTTTTAAAATAATAAATCTGTATGCAGTGCAAATTATAACACAGAATAAATGTTAGAATTAAGCTGTCTCAAAAAAAAAAGAATTAAGCTGTCTCATAATATTGCCTAAGTTTATTACAGCTGAGTCATTAATAGGCACAATACATACTGAAAGACTGACTTCAAGTTATACGAGTGGCTTCTTTCAATTTGGAGAATATAATAAGTCCAGAAGAAAGTTTGGAATATGTTAAAAAGCAAAATTTTTCCCCACAAAACTCCCCCTAAATACCTGGTCCTTCAACTGTCTAAAAATTAGGCATGAAAGACAGAGACTCTGAAAGCCGTATTCCTACTATTTTAATTACTAAGAATTATGACCTAATTATTAAAGAAATAAGAGCCCCAGAGAGCCATTTAATATGATGTTTTTGCAAGGCGTGGTGGCACACACCTGTAATCCCAGGGCTCAGGAGGCTGAGGCAGGAATATTGCTGCAAGTCCAAGGCCAGACTAGACTACATAAAAAGCTCAAGATCAGCCTGGGCAACACAGTAAATACCATGTCTCACAAATTAATGACATGTCAGATTCGAAAATTCCCTGGACCTTATCCTTTTTCTCCTTATGGGAAGCAATTACTAGCTCCTCTTGGTGGATATCTTTTAACTATACTCATAATTATTCTGTTGATTTTATTATTTGGGCCATGCACACTTAATTGTTTCTTTGGCTTTGTCTCCTCCAGACTTAGAGCTGTATGCCCATCCAAGATGAAACTGGTGTCTATCGAGGGCCTTTAGATAGACCCTCTGTAGAATATCTCTGACTGCTGATCAGCAACTA
>RJWT010042772.1:0-12074 GCA_004365215.1 Cuniculus paca | reverse complement strand
ACAGTTAAAACAAAACAATGGATACAATAAAAGACTACAAAACGAGACTATAGTAAATTCAAAATGGCTACCACATATATCTTACTATCTTTGAAATAGCTGCTCATGCCACTGGATATAACATAATCAAACAAAGCAAAAGAGAATAAAACCCAACCCAACAAAACAATAAACAATGTAGGACTTCAGAGTGAGACTATAGGGAATCAACAATGGCTGCCACCCTCAGAAGGAGACCTCCCCTGGATGCCACACTGTGTACCGCTATCTTCTGAATAGATGATCAGACCACTGGCCCTAGACCTGCAATGTCAGTGAAACACCAAAACACCACAGGCATCCAACTGCATTTCACCTTAATAGCTATTATCAGAGCCGGTGTTTCTCTGAATCAGCAGGTTGCTTGGCGGGGGGGTGGGAGGGTGGGGTGTTGGCACTTCTTGTTTGCCAGCCCACGAGCCGGAAGGAGCTGAGCTCTAACTGTCCCCTTGCCAGCGGCAGCCCACAGAGAAAGGCTTGATTCTGGAGGTCCTGGTCTGGCAGCAGCCCGTGCATGGTGCTGGTTGTGGCAGGGTAGGGCTAGTTCCCATAAGGGATTTTTTGTTTGTTTATTTTTGCTTTTTGAGACAGTGTCTCACTATGTATGGTAGGCTGGCCTTAAACTCACTGTGTAGCCCAGGCTGGTCTCAAACTGGCAGTGATCCTCCTGCCTCAGCCTTCCAAGCGCTGGGGTTATAGATATGCCCCTCCACATGTAGCCAGAATGGATTTCAGACCATTTGTTTTCCCCTTGCCTTTTGCAGAAAAAATCTAACTCAAGAAGTGCTGTAATTTAGACTGAAATTCTGTCTTCGTTTCTTGCCATTTGCTAGTTCATACTGGTCCCAAATATTATTGCAATAGAAGATAAAAGTGGTTCTTTTGGTTTTTTGTTTTCCCTTCAGATCATCAGGGTCAAATTGTTGAAGGACCCAGCCTAATGATGAGGTTGCTGGGATCCGCACAGTGCTTCCCATGGCACTTTCTGGGGCCTCCCGGATGGCTCACCAAGAAAATGGTACCAGATGGTGGGTACCAGAGGAATTCTTTCCAGCTTCTTGGTGTCCTGGACAAGACACATAGAAAAGGTAGTGGAGGCCGGGTGTGGTGGCTCACATCTGTAATCCCAGCACTCGGGAGGCTGAGACAGGCGGATCGTTGTGAGTTCGAGACCAGCCTGGGCTACAAAGTGAGCTCAAGGCCAGCCTGAACGGCATAGTGAGACCCTGTCTCAGAAACAGGGCTAGGGATCTAGCTCAGCGGTCTAAGCGCCTGCCCAGCAAGTGC
Source organism: Cuniculus paca (assembly GCA_004365215.1). Classification (NCBI taxonomy): domain Eukaryota; kingdom Metazoa; phylum Chordata; class Mammalia; order Rodentia; family Cuniculidae; genus Cuniculus; species Cuniculus paca. The sequence goes on along the minus strand of RJWT010042772.1, from coordinate 10,748 downwards.
AAGGTCATGAGTTCAATCCCCGATGCTGCAAAAAAAAAAAAAAAAAAAAGGTAGTGGAGATGTATGTTTATTGAAGGTAGGAAAGAATTATACACTGCAGAGTGAGACTGAGCCAGTAAACAGACTCACAGTGGCCAAAAAAATAAAATTCTGAGACACAGTCTCACTAAATGCCCCAGGCTAACTTCAAACTTGCAATCCTTCTTCCTGTCTTCCCAGTAGCTTGGATTAAGGTATGTGTCAGAGTGCCTGACTCCACTTATTTCTTTTCTACAGCTTCTACTTCTCTACTAGTACTATTTATTAAATCATTGTACAATGTTTTTCCTTATATCATTAAACATGTTTATTAAATCTGCTTTGAAATCTCTGTCTGCTAAATTGAACATCTGAGCCTCCATAGAGGTTTTTGGTTGTTGTTGTGGTGGTGGTGGTGGTACTGGTGATTGAACCCCAGGCACTTTACAGTGAGGTAATGTCTGCCCTTTTTGGTTTTTATTTTGAAACAGGTTCTAAGTTGCTGAATTGCTCAGGCTGGGCTTGAATTTGCAGTCTTCTTGCCTCCACCTTTCAGAATGCTGTTAACACAGGTATGTACAACTACAACCACAGTGTCAAATTTATATGTTTGTTTTTTGGTTGTTTTTGTTTTTTTGAGAGAGAGAGTCTCACTGCGTACTTCAGGCTGTGTTGCCCAGGCTGGACTTGCAATGATCTTCCTGCCTCAGCCTCCCAGTGTTCTGTTTACAGGTATGCACCACCATGCCCAGAACCTTCAATATTTTAAAAGCATTGCTCCACTGTCATATTTTCTTTTGCTTTCTTCTTCTCCTTTCTTTTTTCTTTTTGAGATGGGATCTTGTTATGTTGGTCACGCTGGCCTTAAACTCCTGGGCTCACATGATGCTTCTGCCTCAGCCTCCAAAAACCTGGGACTGCAAATGTATACTACTGTACCCAGCTCTTAACATTTACATTTCATTGACAAAAAGTACATATTTATTATGTACAACACATTTTTGACATATATGCATTGTAGAAGAGCTAAGTCAATCTAATTAACAAATATATTATGTCATATACTTTATGTGTGTGATGAGAACACTTAAAATCTATATTCTTAGCAAAAAAAGAAAAAGAAAATCAAACACACAAAAAATGAGAATCCTTTCTTTTTTTGTAACGGGGACTGAATTCAGGACTGCTGAGCTTTATCCTTAGCCCTTTTTTTTGTTTTTGTTTTGAAAGGGTATAGCCTCACTGCTCAGGCTGGATTGCCATCCTCCTGCCTCAATCTTACCAAGCTCTCCCAGAAATTTTCATTTTGTTTTTTGAGACAGAGTCTTGCTATTTAGTTCAGGCTGGCCTGGAACTCATGGTGATCCTTGCAGTGCTGGAATTACATGCATGTACCACCCCTGACTTTTCCCAGCAATTCGTAAGAATCCAAACACTGTTATTAACTATAGTCACTATATTGTACAATACATCTCTAGAATTTATTTCTCCTGTGTAGCTGGGGTTTTGTATCCTTTGACCAACTCTTACCCCAACACCCTCACCCTTTGGACCTGGTTATCACCATTCTATTCTGAGTTCAATTTTGAGATTTCGCATAAATGAGCTCATGCAGAATGTTCTTGTGACTCATTTCACTCACTGTAATGTCCTCTAAGGTCCCATCCATGTTGTCATAAGTGACAGAATTCCCTTTAATACAAATGGGTAGTATTCCATTGTAGGTATAGTTACTCATTTGTTGATACTTAATTTGAGCCAGTACCTCTGTTGTACATAATGCTGCCATGCCCTTGGGAGTGGATAGCTCAGCACAGATTTCCACTTCCTTGGTATGTGCTTGGTAGTGGGCTTGTTGCTTTTCCATTTTCTCCCCACTCTCACACTGGGGATGAACCCAGGAGTGCTCTGTTTGAGATATGGTCTAGCCAGGTGGCCAGACTGGCATGGGACTTTTTAAGTCCACCTGCATGAGCCTCCCGAGTGGCTGGGATTATAGGCGTGGCCACCGTGCATGTCAGGCTCCATCAGTTTTTGTTTTGATTTCATTTTGAGATGGGGTCCCACTTTGTTGCCAAGGCTGGTCTCAGGTTCCTGGGTTCAGGTCATCTCTCAAGCAGCTGGGTATGCAGCTGGCCCACAGGCATAAGCCACCACAGCAGCACCGTTATCTTAATACTTGCTGTTGAAGTTTGGTTTTCTGATTCCTGATCTTCTCGGAAGTGGTCTCTGTCTCAGACTTTTAGACTTCTGCTTTGTCCCTAGGGTTGTGAGCTTTCCCAAAATGTGTGTTAGAGTGATTAATTTTCATCCTGGTACCCAGCATGTGGGTCCTTTCAGGTTAGAAAGTAACATCATTCCATTCTGGGATGTTTTCATTTATTTCGCTGATGATTTATACCTGTTTCCTTTATTCTTTTGTGGTTGTTTTTCTTCTCCCTTCACCCTTTTTTTCCTTCCCCGACTTTGTTTGGAAATTTCCTCAACTTTGTCTTCAAAAATCTTTTTATAGCTTTTCCATTTTGGCTCACATTTGTTAGCTACCAAAAGTTCTTATTCTTTTTCATAATATCCTGTACTCATTTGAAGGATATGCTACCTAGTATTTCTAAGGACTGTAATGATCTGTGTACATGTTAAGTTTTCATCTTTTTGCATAGTTTGTCTCTTCTAAATTGCTTCTTTTGTTTGTCTGAGTTTCTATCACTCACATTAGAGGCTTTCTTCAGATAGCTGGTGATTTTGGCTTCATTTATATTTGTGGTGGAATTCTAAAAAGCCAATTGGAAATAAAATCACTATTATTCTTATATACTAGAGAAGTTAGGGAAGAACACAAAGGTGGAAAGACTTGCTCTACTAAATACAACTCTGGTATCTAAAAGTATGATATCACTGGTGGGCATGGTGGTGCATGCCTGTAATCTCAGCATTCGGGAGCTGAGGCAGGAGGATCACTGCAAGTTTGAGGCCAGGGTGGGCTACACAGTGAGTTCAAGGTCAGCCTGAACTACATAGCAAGACTGTCTCAAAAAACCAAAAATTTTTTAAACAAATTTTTTAATAAATGTGTGATAACTCTGGGAGGCTGAGGTAGGAGAATCACAAGTTTGAGACTAGTGTGGGCAATTTAACAACTTAGACTGTCTCAAAAAATAAAAAGGGCAAGGGATATAACTTAGTGTGTCAGCATGACAATCCTGGGTTCAATTCCTAGCACCACAAACAAAAAGAATTATGATATAGGCAAAAAGACAAGTTAGATTGCCAGGCCTGGTGGTGCATGCCTATAACACCAGTACTCGGGAGGCTGAGATAGGATCGTTGCGAGTTCATCACCAGCCTGCGCTACAAAGTGAGTTCAAGGCCAGCCTGAATGGCATAGTGAGACCTTGTCTCAGAAAGACAAGGGTCGGGGATTTAGTTCAGTGACGTAAGCACCTGTCTGGCAAGTGCAAGATCATGAATTTGATCCCCAGTGCCAGAAAAAAAACGACAAGTAGATTAATGGAAGGATAGAAAGATCTAGCACAAGTGTATTTGTAAATATTTATATAATCATTAATACATTTTTCTGAATGAAAAACAACATAATTAGTCCTGTGGCTCATCTCAAAGATAAATTCCAAGAGAATTTAAAAACCTAAGAAAACTGTCAAACATATTAGGTAGAAGAGTATCCTTTGAAACATGAATTAGAAGAGATTTGAGACAGAAGATAAATGTAGCTAATCAACAACTTCTGCGCTCATCTCTGTCTCTGCTTCCTGTGATGTGCCTCTTTGGAAGAACCCTTCATCATCATAAGTGGTTTTCAGAGAAACTGCAAATAAACAAATGTGGAAAGTCTACCACCCTCACAGCAGTGCTAAAACAATCTTTGTTTGAGACAAGGTCTCGCTGTGTTACAGGCAGACTTTAAACTTCCTGTGTAGCCCCAGGCATCTGGCCTCAAACTCTCCATCTTCCCGCCTCAATTTACTTGGAGTTCTGGGATTCTAAACGTGCACTACCACACCCAGCTCTGCAAACAACTGTTAATTAGAAAAAAGATCTAGTCATATTTGTGCTAGTTATACTTTCCTAATAAATATAAAAATAAAACAGCAAGTTAAAAAATAGTTGCCCAACTTTTTAAAATTATCTATCTGGACTGCTTCCTCCTATAAATACCCTCTTTGGGAATATGATGTATCCCCTTATAGAAATGTAACTGAAATTATGTATAGTTATCTCCACGGTAAGAAAATGGGAGAGGAGGCAGGGCAGGTCTCACTATACTTCAGGCAAGCTTCAAACTTGCAGTGATCCTTCTGCCTCAGCTTCCCGAGCATTTGGATTACAGGTGTACATCAAGGAAAATCATTTTCTATTGGTGACTGACTCCCATTTATCAAATCAGGTTTTTGAAGTAGAACAAAAAATTAAAGAGAAGATTGTAAGTCAAGATAATGGGGGAAGCCCTGCATGGCTCTGGAAAGTGAAATAGTCTTAACAAAACCAAGACAAGACTCTTAGTATAAATAAAGGTTTTATTGGCCAGTCTGGCTAAATGACAGACTGATGTAATCCCAGCTTCCTGCTCCACATTTCCAAGATCCTGAGATGGCAGAAGACACTAAGCTTGATGATAGTGGAAAGAACCTGAAGGTCTGTGTACTTTAACAAGGCTACCGGGACCGGAACCAACGTCCTAAGAATAAATCCAGGATAGAAAAGGCATCATCCAGAGCTGGGGGACTTGGCGATTCTAGATCTATGGAAAAAAGGCAGACACACAGATAGATGAAGTGAAAAAGACTAGGCAGAAGCAAAGGGAAGTGATAACATAAAAGAGCACAAACGTCAGAGTTTTGCTTCCCCGCAGGAGTTAAGAGATAGGTTTGGATTCATACTCTTAACTCACCAGTTCTAGGACTGCAGTCTGCTTCCTGACGGGTCACTGTGGTCTCCTGCCGGCCCTCACTGTCCACCACAGTCCGGCGCTCTTCCACTACCTACAAGCAGAAGCCCCACTGTTCCTCACATCACTAAAGCTGAGTTCAGTGGTTTCTTTCGTTCTTTTGGGAAATACTGGGGATTAAACCTAGGGCTTCACACATGCTAGGTAAACACCCACCACTGAGCTATGTTCCTGGCCCTTTTTCACTTTTTTTTAATTTTGAGAGAGGGTCTCATTAAGTTGCTGAAGCTGGCCTCCACCATACAATCCTCCTGCCTTGGCCTTTTTTTTTTTTTTTTGTACTGGGAATCAAACTCACAACCTCATGCTTGCCAGGCAGGCACTGTGCTGCTTCAGCCTTTTGAGTAACTGGATTACAGTTGTGTGGCACCACACTGGCCAGTTCAGTGGTTTCTTTACACATGTCCCTCTTTCCAGGATATTCCCTGGTCATAGTATCCTTCACCCCTCTCCCCCAACTCACCCCATCTGGCTTAGTAATCTTGGTCACAGAGATGCTCCTGAAGTAGGACTTGGGCTGGGGCTGTAGAACTGGGCCAAGACCCTCCTGGGAGACCTGTGAGTCAAGGTCTGGAAGGGCAGAGAAATTAAAAACCAGGAGAGTTGAAGGGAAAAGGAGACATATGTAGCAGAAAGGCACTTCAGGGAGACAGAACAGGTTCAACTTCAGGAAAACGGAGGGGTGGTAAATATACTCTCCCTCTAGACTCACCATTGTCTTCTCTGGCTCTAGGATGGGGAGTCACAGGCCATATATCATCAAACTGTAGAAGAAACCACAGTAGGTGAAAAAACATCCTCCTCCAAACTGCTCCCAAGTTCCAAAACCCCTTTTCTCTAGGGCTCTATTTACTCAACCTTTCCTCCTTCCTGAAATAATACTGTCTTGTCCTCCCAACAATCCTGCCTTATCCAAGAATCATCTAGACCAGTAGTATGTGGGTGTTTGTTTTCAAACAAGCAGAACTCCATTTTCCCCAAAGAATATCTGCAAGAAGCTTAATATAGAAAATGGGATGGGGATATAAGTCAATGGTAAGAGATGGAGGTGCCTAGCATGAACAAGGCTCTGGATTCAATCCCCAGCACAAGAAAAGAAAAAGGAGAAGAAAAAGAGAATGAAAGATGGGGAGGAAGAAGAGAAAAGGGAGGGGGAGAGGGAGGAGAAGAAGAAAACATAAATGCACTTAGAAGAAATTCCAACTCTAACCTATGAGATTTCACCAAGGACAACAGTTGTTACACTCTAGTTTCACTTCGGGCCACATAGAGTACTCACCCTATCCAAAGGTCTCTGGGACCCCCAGCCTGGTGCTGACTTTGGGGATTTGGTTCCTGGATCGCTCTCCAAGGTTTCCCCAAAGATCCTGGGCTGGTGACTATCTGGGTACTTAAGCATTGAGTCTCGAAGTGTTTGTCCCTCCCGAAGTCTCTCAGCAGGTGTCTCTGACTCAGGACCTGGAAGTTCTGCAGAAAGGTGGCAGGTGGATGCTGGAGTGGGATTTAAATATCCCTGAAATCATCAGTCTCCTCATACTTTCCGTTCCCTACTAATCCCAGCAGGCTCCTTATTTCACCCACCGGCCCACAGAAACTCACGGTTCTCCCCCAGGAAAACCCACACACCAGGAGGGTGAGAAGGCAAGGTCCAGGCCCCCATCTCGCTGAAGATGCTGTTGAAATCCCGTACTAGGTCATCAAAGCCAAAGTGATCATGGAAACGCATCCCTCCTCCTGGGCTGAAGCTGAAGCCAAAGCCAAATTCCTCTGGGGGCTGGGGACCATCAAACCTCCGACTCCCATGGCTCCATGTGGCACTTTCTTCCTCCTCTTCCTCATCATCCTCATCTTCATCTCGAGTCATCCCTCCAAAAAAGGGATCTCTGTGGCTGAAGGTGGAGGCAGGTAAACCACCAAAACTTCAGCACTACTAAAGGCAGAAAGTCAATTCATGGATGGCAAAGTAGGGGCAAGAGCAGAGGTCTGGAAAGCTGGGGAGATGTTTGGAGGACTAGTTGCCAAATGAAAACATTAACAGCTGACAGATTTTTGTTTCTTGTTTTGTTTTTCAGTCCTCACCTCGAAACTCTCCCCAAACGTCTCCCGCTGCGTCTTCTCTGGTGACCCCAGCCCCGCCCTCTCCCAAAGTCCAGCTCATTGGCTCACCGTCCTACTTCCCAAACCCGCATTGTCTTCCCGCCCAGGTCCCTGTTGCATCACCCCAGGATAGAGAAAAGCTTAGGCTGCTGTTTCTCCTTAACGACCGCCTTGGTTACAATCGCGGGGTACGCGTTCAATGTAGTGACATCTTCTCCGCAAGAGTGGAAGAAGGAAAATAAATTTTTCCAAAAACAGGGCGAAAGGGCCAAGCTCCCCCCAAAATTCCCAGTCCAACTCAGATCTACTCTCACCTCCGAGGTCTAGAAAAGCGGAAAAAGCCCCGGAAAAGGTCAAAGAGACTCATTCCGTACTGGGACTCCAACCTTTGAAGCCCTCCCGTGGCCCATTCACACCAAGGAGCAGCCAATTATGTGCTGTCGGAAATTGAGCGCCGCGTCAGTCTACGCTGCCGAAAAGTAAGCCTGCGACGCGGCACTGTCGTAAAACGGAAGAGGAATGCAGGGGAAGAGGCAGGGACGATGCGTCTCTGGAAGGGGTATATCTTTACCGCACCTTTTTGCTTCCTGTGAAAGGGTGGGCGTGCCAAATTCTTTTTCCAGTGACAGCCTCCTAGCTGGGTCGATCCTTCTTCCCGCTTGCCTGCCTGGCCCTCGACGTTTCGGGTGTTCACGCCGTGGTCCCCGTTGCCTCCGGGGGGCAGGGCAGCCGCACACGTGAACCAGCCGCGACCACCCTCACCCGGGGCCCGACCCCTGCCAGTGTTTCTAGACGAAGGACGTCTAACATTAATGGGATGGACAGTTTACCAAGCATTTCAAGTACTGAACTCCTCAACCCTGAATAAAGGACACGAGGAGGCATGATTCATCTCTCCACAGCTACAAGGGATTTAAGACATTTCCCACACAGCCTCTGCAGCCTGGCAAGATCAAGAATTCGTAGCCTGGCTGGGGAAGGAAAGCTAGTGAAACACCCAGGAAAGGAACGAGGAATTCAGGGCAATCAGAATCCTGTCCAGCCTGGCACCGTGGCCTGCACCTTGTGTAGTCCTAAAGACTCTGGGGGAACAAGAGACCCATCTCTTAAAAGGGGGAGGCCTGGGGAGTGGGAGAGTGCCCCAGGGTTGGATCCCCAGTGCTGGGGGAAATAATAAATCAGGTTTCATATCGTTGACTTTCGAAGCCTCTGTCTCTGCATACTTCCCTACCCAGCTCTCACCTACCCTCGTTTTCAAGAGACGGGGTATTGCTAGGTCACAGAGAAGCTCACAGGAAATAACTGCTTGGAGTTGACTTCTAGGGAGGAAAGGGGCCCCAAGCCAATGGCAAAATTTCCCCTCAGCCTCCTTTTGTGTTTTATTTGCCTGGAACCGTCTTAAATCATGCTTAGATTTCATAAAGCTACTTCTCCCCTCTTCCCACCCAATCGCTATCCCTTCACCACTGCCTGAGACCTGCTGCTTCTGGAGGAAATGCGGATTTGTTGTGATTCTTTCCAGTCACAAAACCCCCTCAAGGGCAAAATACTAGCACACTAAGGTCAGAAGTTCTTAAAGGGCAAAGATTTCATTTTATTCCACTGCTTCCGAGGCCTGCAAGAGGAAGCCCAGTTGGTACGGGAATACTTATTCACCAAGCTGCTCATCGACGAGACTGAGGATATCCTAGACGGAGCAAGAATGGGCAGAGGCTGAAGGTAGAGGTTTTCTTTTTATATATACAAGACACATTAATCCATTAAATTTGAGGACACAGTACAAAAAAAAAAAAACACTTCAACTAATTCATCTGACAATGCTTTTCATATTCATGACGCTTTTTTGTTGTCGCTTTGTTTTCCTAATAATAAAGGAGGAGACTTAGGGCTGTTGGGCTGATATATATTTGGGGGGTCCCCCCTCCCACCTCACCCATACACCACCAGGGTGAACAGGAAGAAGTGAAGGAAGAGCAGGGCCCACAGCAAAGTTTCATAATCTTGAATGCAAAGGGAAGGAGCAGGGGGGCGGGGGGAGAAAATACAAATCCTATAATACATACAACAAGGTGGGGATGGTATGGGAATGGGACAGATGTGAAGCTGAGGCATGGGGTGGGCCACTGGGGTGGGGGCTGCACAACCCCCCAACATTCCTTTCTCTCTTTGATGATGTTTCCGTACTTTCCAGGCTGAGAAGCCCTCTCAGAAGATGGGACCGGGAGAAGAGGGTCAGGGCCTCAATTGGCCCCCCAGCTGTAGCTGTTGTAGGCAGACTTGTTGGTCTGGGGCTTCTGCGGGATGGAGCTGGTCTGGCTACGTTGCCCGCTGCCCGTCTGGAGGGAAATGGAGGATGATGGAGAGGAAAAAGGTGTCTATAGTTAGTGGGACAAATCTGCAACATCTTCAGATGGAGATGTGTAACTTGTCTTGCTTGCCCATTCCCTTTACACAGAATCTACTGTGATGCTTACTTCTCAACTATACATAGAAACTTTAGTTTCCGTAGCTGGCAGAGCTTTTCTCTTACAAACTACAAGGCATTTTTGACATTTCAATAGGGAAAAGATGAAAATAGGACCTTTGAAAATAAGAGTCAGTTCTACTTATTTTTAATGTCACTTTCTCTAACTCCCACCCAGTCCAAAAGGGGGGGGGGCATTACTATGAGAATCATCACCTCTTGAGATGAGTGATCATAATTTCATTTTTACTGATCCCCCTTAAACCCCTCAATTTGGAAAGGTGTCTTTGAGAGCAAGGTAGCCTTTATTCTAGCTCCTCGGGCAGCTGCAATGGAGCTCTCCAGAGGTACTGCATGGCCCCACGATCTACCCACCACCAAGTGTCATATAGGTGAGCCCGCTGTTAATAAGACAGGAGAGACCAACTGGGACCTCAGGCTCCAGATGCTGTCCAGAATCTTTCCCTTCTCATAACCAAGTGTTTTCCAGAGTTGACAAAGGGTACAAAGATAAAGAGGGTGTTGAGGAGGGAAGGAGGAGAGGATGGGGAGGCCAGAGAGCTCAGCAAGGTGTTTGTTATGTTTGTGTATCCCGATTTGTGACCGCGCAGTCTTTTCAAGTTCCCTGAGGCTGTGGAAGTGAAATGGGGACTGAAAAGGAGTGGGTTCAAGCATAGCATTCAGTTTCATTACCTGCTCCTCCTGCTGGTGCTGGCAACAGAGAATCATCTGCAAATATGGTAGCTGAGGCAGAACCAGGATATATGGAAAATAAAGGGACAAACTTTGACAATAGAACTCCACCATTAAAAGGAAAAGCTATGTCAGGGAAAGGGGCAGGCTGGGAGAGGTAAGAGGGAAGGTGTGACCCAGGTCTGATGGGATGAGGATAGCTATGCCACGGGAGGTGGTGGAGAAGAAAGGCACCCAAAAAAAGGATTTTAATCTGGTTTTCTCTCACATTTCTTTTTGCCGGCCGCTCGTGTTATGTGCGCTTGTGTATGTGCTGTGTGCCCCTGGCTGGTGCTGGGGAGGAATGGGTGAGGGTGGTGGTGAGGAAGGGGGAGAAAAGGAAAGGGGAAGCAGTTTCAGGGGACACAAAGGAAGAGGAAGGGAAAGGAAAGAGGGGAAGGACTGTTACCTGGCCATCCTGCTGCAGATGATGGTGAAGGATCTGGGAGTGCGGCTGCTGATGGGGGGTCAGAA
>RJWT010042771.1:0-12074 GCA_004365215.1 Cuniculus paca | reverse complement strand
TTCCTCTTTCTTCATGACAGCCTGCAAAGTCTTTTATCTACCACTGGGCCAATCCCCATTAACGTCAACCTCCTAACTGTTATTAGCATCATAATCATCCTCCTCATCTTCATTAGGACCTACTGTTTCTAAATGTGCCTGTACAGGTGTTGTCTGTATACAGCCTTGTGCTTACCTAATCCTCTCAGGTGTCAGCTACTATTATTATTTTCTTTTTATAATGAAGATATGGGGCCTTAGAAAATTTGGGCCATGCAATTTAGCAAGCAAATGTACTGATTAAGGTTTAGTTGAAGAAAACAGAATGCAGTGTGGCCAGTTTTACCAGAAGGGGACTTATTTGTCTTACAGAATTCTTGGGCAGACTGAAGTAACAGACTCCAGGCTGAACTTTTAGATACAACTTTCAGAACTATGGCACACATTTTTACTGCCAAGACAGTGGCATCTCCTGCTAGGATATTGTGACCACCTGCTGAATACAGTGGCCACTACTCTGGTGCTAGACCAGACCTACCCTGCCCCTGAAGTAGTCTGTGCTAATAGCATAGATGCTGTGCACTGTTCCTCTCTCTCCGCTCTTACCAGTTATGAATTCAGATGCATCTGACTGTCAGATCCTGGACCACACTGACAACTGTAGATTAAAAAAAGTGAGCTTGCAGGCTATAGATTTTAGTGAGTCAATACCTTGCATTAAGTGATAGTTACGCTAGAATTTGAGTCTAAGATGGTCAAATTTAAAAACTCATGTCATTAGGCGTAGTATTTACTGCTTTCTTATTTATGCTCCTAACACATAATTAACACATCTCTTGTGGTAATAGAAATAATCTATCTATAGTAATTCTCCTTTTATTTAGTTTGACCTACTAATTGTGTTTTCAGAGAGCACGTTTTATTTTCTTCTCCTGACCTGTGACTTCACATTATATTTGAAGAATCCTCTATTTTGCGAGGCAGAGTTCACCTCCCATAATAGAAGCTTAGAAAGCCAGATGCTCACCCTCAGTCTCATTCACAACTAGGGGGAGGGTCCAAGAGCAAGGCACCACCAATCATCTATTTTTAACTTGGAATTGGAAATTGTGGCATAACAACTAGTGAGTAGAAAATATTGGCCTTGGAAGGAAAGCAGCCGCGGTGGTGGAGGGTAGCAGTGCTGGGTGGTCCATGGGGATGGATCTGCCCCCATGGAGGGTGCACTGAGCACCTGGCTAGAACATTGTGTACTGTGAATTTAGACATTGTTGCTGACTGCATAGCTTCCACAACTGGTCTCTTGCCCTCTATTTCTGTTCGTTATCTGTTTTTAAAATACCTGTTCTACTTAATTTAGCTTAAGCCAGTTTCTGTCGTTTGCATACAAGAACCTTGACTGCTAAACCGCTTAATGGAAGTGCTATATCGTTTTATCTCCTCCAGTGCTCTGTGCATGGCAGGCAGTCTGTGAATTCTATGTATGACATTTTAATAAAGTTTGCTCTAGACACAAATATTCTCAAAATGAAATACAAAGTAGTGAGTAGAAATAGGAATCCCCTCATGTATGTGCACCTCTGTTAAGATCAAATACCTTTCCTGCCTAGAGTCTATTTGGCAAATGATATCAGGCAAGTTAAGTGAAAATATTGGACACTTTATGTAAATTTTCCTATGTCCACAGTTGTATGTCTGTATCCATGTATCTATTTATAATTTATTGACCACTTAAACTATGTGCTAAACACTTTATATTCATTGTTTAATTTTAATTTACTAATCCTATGAGACTAAGATGAGGCACAATGATGTGAAGCAAAGGTTGCACAGATAATGAAGTGTGGAGTCAGATTCAGTTCCAGTCTTTGCCCACCAATTGTACCCCCAATCAGCAAACTGCCAAGCTCTATCTGCATCACAGTGACACCACAATGGAGGATGATGCCTGTGTCACATGAACACTAATGGGAGAACTGGACATTGAGGTGTTAAATTCCTATTTTAAAGTGAAAATTTCTGCTCGTCATTTTTAATGCCTGTTATTAAGGAAAGTGATTATACTTTCTCAGTACAATGTCTTAGTATAATCATATTCATAAAGGATCAAACATTTCTTAAATCACTACAGGTTACTTTGTTTCTCTAATCGTTTCTGATAAACAGGAAATAAAAATAAGATTTATTTCTCACTAAAGTCAAGCCACTGTCATTGTTAGATTAATTGAGTTCAAAGAACCCTTTTTATTATCTTTAGTGATAAATACTTCTCATCGTTATAAATTCTGAGGCATTTTGTTTATACTTAAAATTCTGACATAAAGTTCTACTCAAGTATTCATTTAATCAAATTTACTGCCAAATGGTAAAGGTTAGTGGACAGAAATGGAAAAAACACATTAAGAATGAATTGACCTTGAGTTGAATAACTGGCTGTTTTGAATTATAATTGTATCAGAATCACTTAATATATAAACAGAAGACAAAGAGTACTATTAATCGATTAAATATGCAACAAAGTTATTAAACTATGTCTTTTCAATTTTGCTCTTCTCTCTTTAGTACTTTAAGTAAAGGTCAGGTTAAGCAGGTACAATTTTTTTGATTCTGAAGGTATATTAATACTTCTTTAAAGTTTACCAACAAACTCATGAGAAGTTTTGCAGACATATATTTATACGGTACTAACAGTAGCTACCATTTGGAATGTCATTTTGTGCCCTCTATTTTAACTAAACTACACTGATGGTTTTGTTTAATTCGCACAGCAGCATTTTAGGGAGGTAGAATGATATCCCTAGTTTATAGATGGGGAGACAGAGGGTTAAACAGTTTAAAAAACGTCAAGGAGTGTTGATATTTGAATTAATATATTCTTAAAAGTCTAGTTACAAATACCAGTAACTTTTAAAACTTTCTTCATAGCTTTATTTGGCTATAATTGGCAGATAAAACTTGAATATAGGTTCTGTAAACAATGTGATATTTTGATGTTTGGCTACATTGTAAAATGACTGCCCACATACAGAGGTATTTGTTTAGTAATGGCAGGATGGATAAAGAACTATCAGTCCAAACTGTGTTTGTTTATTATTTGCTACGTTCAGGGAGCTCTGTTCTGTTTTACCTCGTGAACTTGGGTCATCACTTCTTCCTCAAAAAGAAGTGAGGAAAGGAAAATGGTACTGATTTTTTTTTTCATGAAGCTAGAAACTCTCAAAATAAAAAGTTTATCTCTTTGGAGGAAATTGCTTGCCAACTATTAGCTATCTGCTAAAGATAGATATTAAGTAGCCCGTTGGATGATCAAGCATCTTTTCTTCACTATGTTTACATGGCAAATTATATAATCTGAACTTGAATAATACACAAACCATGTATTCTTAGGATAAATCTTAGTTATGATTTCTGTGATTTTTAAATGTTGGATGGCATAATGTGGTAGTAAAGAATTTTTGCACCATGATTGATACTAGACTAAAATTTTTTGAAAAGACACTTTTCAGGATATGGTGTTGGAGTTATGCTGGCCGCAGAGGCATCTTGAGACAGTGGCATTCTTCTGTGTTCTGCAAATGTTTGTGTTAACTTGGTGTTTTTACTTCCTTGAACAAAATTCACAAATAAAGTCAGTGGTATCCGGCATTTTCTTTTGAGGTAGTTTTTGATAAATCCAATCTTTACTAGAGATGAGGCTTTGACAGATCAAGCTTTCTGTTTCTTGTCTCATTTTTGTTAAAAATTTCCCTCCAGGAAATTCTGGTGTTTGTTTTAAAATGTTGAAATTTGCATAAAGTTTTTCCCTTGTTATCCTTCTCATGTGTGTAGCATCTGTGGTGATAATCTCTTTTCATTCTTGATGTTGGCGGTTTGTATTTCTTGTTTGTTGATCAATTTTTCTAGATGTTTGTCAATGTTTTAGTATTGCGAAAGAATCATTTTTGATTTTAATAGTTTTCTCTGTTTTCTAACTTCTATTTCATTGGTATCTGCTGTCGACTATTTTCTTTCTATACATCGTTTGTATCTATTTGAACTGTTCCTAGATTTTTTTTTTCCTTTGGATGAAAACTTAAGTCACAGATTTGAAATCTCTGTCTTCTTTTCTAGTATATTGCCTTGAAAGTAAAATATAAGTTTTTCTTTAAGTGTTGGATTCTTGGCTTTCCCAAAATGTTAATATATTTTCATGGTCATTCTTTTCAAAATATTTTCCAATTTGTCTTATGTTTTCATTTTTGTCTTATGATTTATTAGGTATAATCATATTTTACTACATTTTTAAATACTAACTCAATTATATTTTCATCAGATAAAGTATTTTATAGTTTTATTCTAAAATGTATGGAGACTTAAGCATTTTGGTTTATATATTGTTTTGGTCACTTTTTTCTCGTTGCTGAGACAAACACCTGACACCAAAATAAAGCAAGGAAAGGTTTATTTAGCTGACAGTCTCTGGGCATTTCAGTCCATAATCATTCGGCTCCAAGGCAGGGTGGCATGGCACTGGGGCAACACTTCAAGGCAGCAGCCAGAGGAAAAAGGGGCAGCCATTCATGGCGGCTGCGAGCAGCAAGAGCAAACTGCACCAAAGAGGAAAATACGTCCCCATTCCGACCTTACATTGTATGTCAGCTACATCCCTGGGCGGGTGCAGAACTCACACCGCCAATCCCAGCGCTAGACAACGAGTCAACCACAGATGCTAGATTCAGCCACTTCCATGACTACAGGAGGCTTGGGGGGACATCTACATACAAACTGTAACATATATTATGTACAGTTGATATATATTCTGCAGCTAAAGCATATACTTTTACCAAACATGGCAGTTAGACAAAGATGGTTAATGTTGCTCATGTCTTCTATGCTTTTATTATTATTTTAGCACTTTCAAGTTCTGAAGGAGGGATATAGAAAATTTCTAATACATCAACGTGTTTTTATTTTTCTTTTTAATTCTGTAGATATTTGTATTTTGAGATTATTATTTCTACCATACACATGGATAATCTTCATATCTTCCTGATGGATTTTTCCTTCTATCTTTGTGAAATATCCTTTTTTTTAACCTCTGGTAATAGTCTTTGTCTTGAAGTGTATTTTAATCTCATTAAAAGTGGTGCTTTGGCATTATCATGCTCACTGTTTACATGATAAATTCTTTTCTATGCACAGATTTTCAGTGTGTCTGTGTCATATTACAGCAAGTTTTAGTAGACTTCACATCATAGTCTTTTTATAAGCTTTGACAACCTGTGCTTTTTAATTGGATAAGAGTGCTTAAACCTGAGGTTGTCAAACTATGCCCTGCAGGCCAAACCTAGCCTTATCCGTTTTGTACAACCCACTTTCTAAAATTATTATTTTCATTTTTAAAGACTTATAAAGGGCAATATACTGGAAAACTTTCAACCTGAACTCTTAGTGTTAGTACTGCCATAAAATGACACTACTGTTTGTTTTTTACCTGTTCCTTCGCAGACACTCCACTGAAGCACCTTAAAGTTAAGTTATAGCATTGTTTTTAGGTCAACATCATTGCCTAGGGCCAGGCATCAATTAAGTACTTCATATACTACTTAGATATCTGATCTTTTTCCATACAAAGAGAAAGCGATCATAAATACTATCCCCTACCTAGATATTTTGTCAAGGTCCTGGATAAACATTTTTGTCTCTGAATGGCAGAAATGAACTTTGAGTTTAGCTCTGTCTGCCCCATAATTAAACCCTACCATAGCTGGCTTCATAGGTGTGGGACCAGGGAAAGCACATGAGATATCATATTTGTATAATGACCTGCTGGAACTGTTCTGAAATTAATTATTTATGAGCAATAAGTCCCATCTTTTAATTTACTACCCATAAATTATGACACCAATGCTGCATCCTTTCCTTCTAGAACAGTCTTAAGCTGCTGCACAGATAGTAGAAGGTTTCTTACAGAAACTAGAGCTAGAAGATGCTCCTAATGTGGAGATACATTTCGATCCATCTCCTTCATTTTTTATTTTTTAATTTTTTTTATTTTAAAGATAGTAAAACCCAGCAAAACAAAACAAAACAGAGTAAGTCCAATCAAAACACGGCAGTGAAATTGGTACAGAATATCAAAGCAGGGTAATGGGAAAACAACAATGGCTGCTCTCGTATTTCTTGTTATCTTCACAGTAACTTTCCATTCCATCAGTTACAGCAAAATCAGACCAAAACAAAGCAAAATAAAACCAATCAAAACAGACTATTGAGTACAGAAAAAAAAAACAGTGAGAACATTATTAGACTTCAAAAACAAGACAGAAAAAAATCTCCCATATTTGCCATATTGCATACTGTTATCCTCCCAATGCATGCTCAGATTGTCAGCCCCACGCTTGTAAATTCAACCTACCAATACAATCCTTCAGGTGCTTTTTGTACCTCATTTGCTATCAGCTCAGGCTGACCTTCAAACCAGCTGATGGCTTATGGGGCAAGAGGGTTTGATGATTTTCAGCCTGCACGCCAGTAGGCTTACAGGAGGCACTGACTTTTCTCTTCCTGGGTTGTGCATGGTCTGTACGGTTTACCAGAAAGGCTGGCTAGTTGGATCCTTGATCAGCTCCTCCCAGTCCCAGTGTGGCCGATTCTTGGGAGTTACTGACTTTTCTTTCTCTTCCTGGGTCCCACATGGTCTGCTGATCCATCCCCTTCTTACAGACAACTATCAACAAACAGTGTGTCTTGATTTGGTAGTTTATTCTTTTTATATCTTGCCTTTTACACTCTAGAAAATGAGACTTTTCCATTACATCTTATTGGTATCTGCACCCGACCTCCATAGGTCAGTACCTGTTATTCTTCCAATTGGAGAAATAAAGAAACACTTCTTGACATCTTGTATATAGAAAAAGAAAGAGATATTTCTTAATGCATTGTCCTCATTTGCTCTCTGGAATGATTCCTAATGATAATATCTTATATTCTTTGGTGGCAATGATACTATGTATGCTAAGCTATATGAGAATTCCTAATTTTATTTCAAATAGAACAAAGCCTGATTCCACTTTGTGAAACTTTCACATTCAACTTACTCTCATTCCTGCCCCTCCACCCCAAAATAGTATCTTAGTGATTAAAGAAAGTATAGCTTACTAATTCTTCTTTGATATTACGGGTGTTTAAAAAATCTTGTTAAATTGACCCACCATTTTCACAGAAAGAGGGGCATGGTTTGCCATTTTAAAACATATGTTTCTGCTTGACAAAGTTAGTTAAAGTAAACACATCAAATGCCAAGATGTGGAGTATTAAAATTTCAACAAAATGTCAGGAGAAATAGGAAAACCAGTGAATTTAAGAAAATCTGTCATAGAGATTGCATTGCATGTTTCATTCTGCCAAAGTTTGGGTGACATGTGGAAGTTTAAAAATATAAGCTAATGATGTGTCTTTATAGTAAGAAATTTATGTAACCTAATTGCCATAAAGTTGTCAATGCTGGTTAATTTATTAGTTAATAAAAGATGTTGTATCCTTAGTACTTAGCAGGAATGAGTTTTGTCCATACCACTAACAGACCCTGAATCATACATCTTCTATTTTTGCCTCTAATTGGAATCCTAAAAGGATGCACATGGTTAAATGTAGGTGTAATATTTTAAATCATTTTTCTTGGCATTGTAGTGTGGACTCAAGAATGTAGGTGAATTTGAGACAGTGCAGGAAGTCTTCTCTCAAGGAGGAAGCCCATAGAAGTCCTGATTACTTCTAGCAACTCTCAGATTCCAATTATTTTTACACTTTTTGTTTTAAAATAACTTTAGGTCTACAAAACAGTGCAAATGAAGTACAGCAAGTCCCCTCATGCACTTTACTCAACATTTCATGTAACCATGCTAAATTTGTCAAAACTAAGAAATTAACATTGGTAAAATCCTATTAACTGAATTATTCTTTATCCGGATTTCACCAAGCTTTCCACTAATGGCCTCTTTCTGTTCTAGAATCTGATTCACAATGGTATATTTAGTTGTAATGATTGTTAGGCTCCTCTATCATGTGAGTTCCTCGGTCTTTCATTCTGTTTTATAAGCTTGACACTATAGAGGAGTACTGATTGAGTACTGGTTGGTTACTTTTTAGAATATTCCTCAACTTTGATTTGTCTGAGATTATTTCATGACTAGGCTGGTCCTCTCAAAGGTTAATTTATTTCTGTAAGAAAGTACAAGACATCCAGCAGAGCTGACTCAAGAGCAGCTGAAGACCAGGGCTATTCTGAGATACTTACACTTGATTATGTGAAGGTCAATGTAATTAAACGTTGTAATTTTCTATTAGTTTGGTCTTTAATGTTTTAAAAATTTTTAGTAGCACATATTTGCAATACGTAATGATTACATTCATTGTAGGGAGTTGGTACATGTACATAATATATTTCAGTTCTTTTTTTTTCCTCTTCTCCTCCACTCACCTTTTCTTTGAAAGTCTAAGTTTGTCATATGCAAACTTATTTCACACAATTTCTTGAATGGAAAACAAATGGCTGTGACATGTGCCAGGTTCTAAACTTTGTGTATGTTTCTTAATTTTATTGTCAAACTACTCTCTCAAATGGTTATTATTATCATTATTATCTAATCTTGGAATTGATGAAGTTTAAGCTCAGGAAATTTTACAGTATCCTTTAGCCTAATTCTGACTCCAAATCCATACTATTTATATATTAAAAAAGACAAATTTAATTCCTCTGTAATTTATTCATCCTTATTTGATAGGAATCCATGAAAAAATGTCATAAAAGATGTATTCTAGAAGTTTTTGAATTATCCTACATATTCATATTAAATTGGCAAAAACTTCTTTGAATGAAGTTTGTTATTCAAAACTGATAAAAAATGCACTCCAAAACAAGTCTTTAATTCCTCTTCATTCTGTATGTTTCTTTCCCCTTTCTCTCTTCAACTCTCTTTCCATATAATACAGAATATGAAAACTATGAAGGATCATGTTTATAAAAAAAGCTCAGTAATTGTTTAAATTTATTATGTTTCAGTAACAAATCCAAATTTTTTTTCACATGTTTAACATGACTCAGCAGAAACAAAGAGTTTTGGGATATAAATTTTGAACTTAATTATTTACATTTTTGACATAGCAAGCAAGCTGATATAAAATCTGATTCACCTAATAAACGACCATCTGGATGGTTACAAACCATTAAAACTATAGCTCCTAATGATTTAAGCCTTGACTTGAATGTGTCAAATTCTGGAACTACTTCCATTTTCCATTGTTAAAAAAAAGTGCACCAAATTGAGGGTTACATGTTCTCTAGTTTAATAATTGAATTTTACAGATAAGTAATCAATATTTTCCAGATCATTGATCTGATTAATAACAGATTCAGGGTGAAAACATTTATGTTATAAGTAATTTTCTCCTTGATATCTTGTGATTCTAAAAAAAGTGAGATATGAGTTAAAAGAAAGAATTCAGCTATATTTATTTTCCTCATATGTGTAATATAAGTGTTTCATGGGATTTATTTTCATCTTTATCAAAAATAAAGTGAAATTGCTGTATTTTGGGATATAGTGATTAATCAACATGCTGCCGTTGAAAACATCAGAGTACTAGGATAGTGAAAATATGATGAAATAGTAATATGTACGCTATTTTATTGGCAGTAAAAAATCTTATAAAAATCTAAAATGTTAATCTAACTTTATGGAGGATGTTGCATGACAGTAGAATTTTAAATGCATAACACCCAATACATCTTCTGTTATCCATCATAGATTGTTCAAATTAATCCAGAATGTTATGTATTTCCATAAAATAACTTTTGTGTCTACAAAACATGGTTTTTATATTTTAAGTAAATGTTATCATCTTAGGCAAATTGAGTCTCTCAGCTTTAAAAGTTTGGATTGGTTATATACAATAAATTCGTGGAATATTATACTTTTAAATTATTATTTTTAACACATCAGCACTACTTTTAGCCTTCTATTGACAGTTTTGATGAACTGTTTTGAATGCATTTTCTTATGACTCTATCAGAAATGTTTTCACAATTAAGAATCTAGGGAAAGATAGTTCATTCATGTAATACCCATATATACTTTATGTATTCAGTAAAATGACTTTAGAGGAAAATACACCGAACCAATTTTTACTATCTAAAATCTTTATAAAGATTCTTAGTTATAGTCAGCAAATTTACTTCAATTAGACAGTGAAAAAGATGGTCTGTACTGAGTTCATAAGCTCAAATCATAGTTTTACTGTCTGTATTCTGGCCAATTTGTGACTTTCTATTTTATTTTATTTTTTTACGAACATAATATATTTATTGAGAAAAAGAAAGCTTCTATCTGAGAGAGACAGGGACAGAAGGGGTCCTGAGTGGGTTGCCAAAGATTCTGGCTTTTCTAGGGACTTTTGTAGAGTAAAACCACAAGGTGAGATGGGTCCAAGACTTTCTATTTTAAAACCTGAGTTTGGTTTTTTGTACGAGTTTTATAAGTTTTAGTTGAAATTAAATCTTCAAGCCATTATGATTTATACATTAAGATTGCATAACATTTATAAATTTCTCTAGGTGTGTCTATTGATAGTTCAACTGCTAAACTAGTAGTTTATTGTGCTATGTTACATTTGATTTTGCAATTTCTAGTTTTCAAAATAAAGTTTTAACTATATAGTTCTTTCCTTTAGAAAATAGATTAACACAACAGATAGTCGTAGATCATTACGTTGGGTGTGTTACCTATTTCTGCAAACAAACAGAAAGTTTCTGATGTTAGGTAGTAGATAGGTTTATGCAGTTTAGAAACCATTTACTCTTTGTACTTGCATTGATGAATTTAGTGTGCATGCACATTGATGCTATGAAATCCGGAGGACTGGTTTTCAGAAAAAAATAAAATTTAAAACACACACCTCAGAAAAGGTTGCTGTTACTTTGTTGACTGAAAGAATACATTCGTAATGGATCAAATTTGTCCTTGCAGGTCGAATTCCTCAACTGATTCTTCCCTTGAACAATTTCTCTCTTCTCAACTGTTATCAGCCCTCATGGGTCAAATTCAAACTTTAACTTTTTAATGCATTTGTTTTTGAGAAAATGTCTATATCATCTTTCCTAACACATAAATATTTATTTCAAGATACACTTGGTGTATTAGTGCTAATGCAAATCAATTATATAATTTGACCACAGAGACAAATTCTTCAATTGAATACATCTGGGTACCAAATTTTTCAGTTTATCTGACAGTGGGAAATGCTTCAATAAGTACAGTCTCTAGGTTCTCAAGGAACATTTGGTAGTATTAGTAGTTGCCTTAGAGCCTGCCCAGAACACAAAATCCAATGCAAGGATGAGCAAACCTCTTACACAAACAACTTTAACCTAATAAAATTTCATTGTTAGGATGACCAGTCTGCAGGTTTATACATTTGAGAATTCACAAGACCACAGGGAACATAGTTGGCAGACCCAGTTAGTGCTTGCCACAGGATTAGAAAACAGACTTTATTTATTCTTATGAACAAATACTGCATTTATATTTCAGTACAATGCATGAATTTTAAAAGTAAAATGGTATATTCCACTATTGTTCCTACTTCCCATTATTCAGTATAGCCAGAAGTTATAGATCACATACTCTTTAGACTTATATTCTCCATATGCTCTCCTATGCCTCTTCTATACATCATGAGTGTCCATTGCAGTTAGTATTAACAGGTAGCACCTACTCTTTTCAGCATTGACCTTATGTTGTATCACATGCTTGATCATTATTCTGTTAAGGAACTTTGAGGTTGCCTTCAAGTTTTTATATTCATAGACAGTGTAACAATGAAATGCACTGTCCACCTGTCTTTGCACTCTTGTGTTTTGCAAGATATTTTATTTAAATAATTTGAATTGATGATACAGTAATGAAACAGTGATTCAGTAGGGTATTTCTATTGAAAACTTTTTTGATACTACCAATTTTCTAACTAATTACATAAATTGAAAATTTAGTGTGTTTTATCAGTAGTTTTTGACAGTCAGAGTAATAGAGACTCTTTTTTCTATTTAACTTGCAATT
>RJWT010042770.1:0-12072 GCA_004365215.1 Cuniculus paca | reverse complement strand
GTGGGTTCCGAATTTGAAAAAATAACAGTATCTACCCTAGAGTGGTATTTAGTAAGAGATCTGGTCCTGAAATCCAAAAAGCGATCAGTCAGGGATAGCATACTGTCCTTGTGATGCAGAAGGTGCCCAGTGTCTTGGCGAAACTATGTGGAGAAAGTGAGATAGAAACGCGATTTTGCATCTTTTGCGTTCCTCTCCCCTTTCATTTCCGTTTGTATCTCCTATTCGGGTATTTTTTTTGTTTTTTTGTTTTTTTTACTACATGGGTCAAAAAGAGGGAAAATACTGACTCAGACTTTTTCCCCCCATGCTGATTTTTAAAAAATGTTTTCAGTGTGTGTGTGTGTGTGTGTGTGTGTGTGTGTGTGTCTGCCCCCGAAGTGTAGACTGAAACTGCAGCCTCAGGCTTAGAATTGATAATGCTAATCCCAGTGCCAACAAATAAGATCACCTCTAGATATTTGAGATTCATCGTGAAGGTACTGAGTTGAAGAAGTAAAAGAAGGTCAGCATTGGACAGCAACTGACAATTCTAGGTTACAGACAGAATCAAATGCCAGCAAAACAGCTGATGTGCAATGAGAGCACTTTAGGGGATGGCTAGATCAATTTTGATTAGAGAGATCAAGGATGGCCTCATAGGGGGTGGTATTTGAGCTGGCATTGGCTACCACTTCCTACACACGTGCTGGCGGGGGAAGAGGGTGTGATGTTTCTACATATTTGCTACAGTCCTGTACATTTAGCTTCTGACAAATTCCCCAAATGTGTTAGATTCTGAGTGAATTTTGTTCAACAGTGGCTTTTGAGCTGATAAAAATATCGTGGGAAGATGATTTTTCTTTTGGTTTTAATTGTACATATAACTAATTTCCGTTAGTTAAGAAGCTATATTTTAGGGGCTGGTATTTCGCTCAGTGGTGTAGGCGCCTGCCTGGTAAGCGTGAGGTCGTGAGTTCTATCACCAGTACCGGGGGGATCATAATATATTTTAGAATTGTGCCAGAAATGTGTTCTGCTTGTTTGATTTAGCAAACCTATGCTTGTTTGTATTTAACAGAAGTGATACCTGGTAGAATATAGTACTTTGCAGATTACAGAATACTTTTAGGTATTCTTTCATTTATTCCTTACAACAATGCTGTGAGATGAATAGAGTTCTCTGTTTCTTTTCTTTGGAAGCTGAGGCTTAGAGCTTCTGTTAGTAGAACTTCTGTCATTAGTGTCTGCACTTCGTTATTTCCTGAAACATTCACTTGAAGTCACCCATGTCAACAGACACTTTTGTTGCTGTTTTCCTATATTGATTAAATTTATTCTAAAATAGAAATTATATAATATCAACATTTTTAAATAAGCATTTTTTTTTATTTATTCTGTTGTGGAGTCACAAAAGTAGAGTGAGGGCCTGAGTTTTGCATTCAGACTATTTGAGTTCTAATCTAAGTTCTACCACTTACAAAGTTAGAGCGAGCTATATGACTTTGTACAAATTACTTAACCTGAGTCCCTGTTTCCCTGTCTGTAAAATGAGAATGGTAATACTATCAACTCCCATCTTTGTATTTTGGAGAGGATTAAATGAAACATATGCAGTCTTTAGCACAAAATCTGACATATAACATCCAGTAACTCTTTGCCTTTACTGTGGGCATTGAGGCAGGCCTTCAAACTGAGGAACCAGCCTTTTGTGGTGAGCAGTAAGCATTTTTTCCAGTTGCTTTGTGAAATCAGTGCATTTGTCAAAATTGCCACAATAAATCCAGGATTTTAAACAGTAGTCTTTATGACTTTTGCTTTTTCTAATCCAGTCTGGTTGTACTACTAACCCTTCAACACGTACCGTATTTGTGGGGTACTAGATATAAATAATTATAAAGTGTTTTTCATTTGGAAAAGAATCAAGTTTTATATAGCTCACAGTATTAAGATTTCTACTTAATATTAAAAGCAAGCTTTTCGGCTAAAATAATCAGAAATGAAACCACATTCTTTGTAACGTAGGGGCTGCCGCGGAATTCTACCAAAAGGGTTGCTTCTTTCAGGGAGGACTGCCTGCTTTGCTTTTCACCTATATTGTTTAAAAATATTTAAAAGAATAATCCTATTTCAAGAATTACATCTTTCAAGAGACAAAGTTGGCTCTTGTTTCTAGTAAGCGTGCTAAGAGAGTAGGGAAGTTGATCTTACGTATAATTGTTAGACTAGTTGATACAGCTGGCCTGTAGCTTCTTTATTCCCATCAGCTGCATTAATACCTAGTCTCTCACTTCTTTTGGGCACATGTTGTCTGTTTCTTATTTTCAGATTGTTGTTTGTGGACCCTGCTCCAAGAAAGAAAGAACCATTTATTTAATTGAAAGATCATGTGAGTTTACAGTTGGATAATATCGAAGACAAATCCAGGCTCTGGAATTTATTAATGTATCATTTCCTTGAGTTTGAGTTTCCACAGCTAACAATGTGTTTGGTGTTACCAACTCCCATTATCTTTAGGAAGACTCCTGTGAATATCCTAGAATATCCTAGACTCATGTGATTCTTAGTGGGATAGAGGTGTATTTCAAGGACATTTGGCAGTGTCTGGTGACATTACTGGTTGTCCTTATGAGGGGTACTACTGGCATCTAGTTGGTAAAGTTCTGGGATGCTACTATCTAAACACTTAGCAGTATAATACAGGCGTCTAATTGGTCAAGCTCAGGGATGCTACTGTCTAAACATGTAACAGTATACAGGACAATCCTTGTGTTGGTTAGGTTTCCATTGCTGAGACAAAATATCTGACATGCACGGATTTATTTATTTATTTATTTTTGTGGCACCAGGGATCAAACTCATGACCTCATGCATGCCAGGCAGGCACTTAGGCCACTGAGCTAAATCCCCAGCTCTTGTCTTTTTGAGACAGGGTCTCGTTATGCCATTCAGACTGGCCTTGAGCTCACTTTGTAGCCCAGGCTGGTCTCAAACTTGCAACAATCCTCCTGACATGCACAGTTTTAATGAGGAAATTCAGGAACTTTGTTTTGGCTCACAGTTTTAGATGAGTCAGTCTATGGTAAACTACCTCCAAGGCAGAAATGCCATGGTGGAATGGCAAGGCAGAGGAAAACTGTCCATCTCAACACATCCCAAAGGAAAAGTAGAGAAAGAGCCAGAGAGAGAGAAAAGGACAAGGGCAAAAATACACTTCCTGGTTATTCACCCAGTGACCTACTTCCACCAGTGAGACTCTACCTTCTAATAATATATTCAGCTATGAACTTATAAACTGATGAAGTGAGTGTTCCCATAGTCTAGTCACCTTTCAAAAGTCCCATCTCTGAATGCATGAATCTTTTGCGGAACATTTGTAATCTAAACCATAATAACTACCTGCAACAAAAATTCTTTAGTCCAGAATGTTAGTAGTGCCCAACATGAGAAACCCTGGCCTAAGCCAGTTCGTCTTATAGAGGGTAAGTTTAAGATGTTAGAAATACAGTGACGCCTCAGTTCACATACAGTTTTGTTTATGAACAGTTTGGTTCACAAAAGTGGCAAATTTTTGCTTTTGTTTGCAAACTTTACATTGAGTGACACACAAACACAAACATAGCCATCTTTTCCAAAATTGTGGAACAAATAAGTTTGAGACCTGAAGTACCACTTAATGGACAACAACTTTAAATTTGATCCAAGTATATTTGCTACTTTAAGAGAAAGGTTTTGGTGGTAGTGTCTCCAAAGACTGAAACATCTTCAGATAAAAGAGATAAAATTGTATACTAGGAAAGCAGATTATAAGATGTGGTACCAAAGACTGCTCCCCTCCCACCTTTAGTTTTTCTTTTACAGTACTGGGGATTGAACCCAGGGCTTCAAACAAACTACGTGCCAGCACTTTTTAAGAGGTGTTTTTTATTCTGAGACAGGTTTTCACTGAGTTGCTCAGGCTAGGCTCAAACTTGTGATTCTCCTGCCTCAGCCTCCCAAGTATTATCGGTGTGAGGATATAAATTATATTTGACATTAGGCCTGTCAAGAAAATCCCACTTTACACAGTGCTTTTTCCTTTTCTTCATTCGCACCAGCCTTAGGAGACGTAACAGTAGGATACCTCTGCAGTATGGTTACTCCAGGTGAATTTAGAATTGTACATGTCACTGACCCTTGCCACTTTGGTCTTGCATTTTTTTTCAAAAGATTACTATTTTATTGCCACAGATTCATTCAAAAGTAAATTGGATAGAAAGATCAATAACATTGGCAAGTTATGATCATTTCTGTGTCTTGGGAAGATATTAAAAATCTGTTTTGGTACTTTATATAGCAGGATCTGGGCAGAGGAAGATGATGGATGAATAAGAACTGAGAGAGGCCTAGATTCTTTGTATTTCACTATTGCTGGTTACAGTCAAATAAATGACAAGTAACTTGTCTTAGTAGTTCTTTTTCCTTCGTAAGTTTCTAGTCTCACCTAAATTTACACCACTGAAATCATTGTATGATAAATGTCTAGTTCAAATAAATGTTAGTCAACAGTTTCAAAAATCCAACAGAATGAAAGTTGAAAATACCAAATATTCAGCACTGCAGATTATTGTCTAGGAGGGGATGTTAGTGGTTCTTAGTGACAAAGCCTGTGGTTGTTATGTTTTTGTCATTTTGGCATATTAAGTGGAGAAAATAACTTTTTCCCCACAGTTTGGCAATGGTCATAATCTTACTTCTTGAGGGACTTCAGGGAGTGTTATTTTGGTTTTTCATTTTAGTACATCAAAATTCACTTATATTAGTTGTATAGTCTGCAAAATATTATGCTGTAGATAGATACAAAGAGCAGGACATTGATCCTGCACCCAAGGAACTGGAGCTTTAATAGGGAAGGCAAGAGGTCTATAATCTCTAATTAAGGTACAATGCAAAAAAGAATGAACATTAAATAAATGAATGAGTGCCCTATTAAATGAAGAGATGGTTGTGTTAATCAGTTTTCTATCACTGTGACAAATATACCTGAGATAATCAGTTTATGAGAAGGGAAGGTTTATTTTGGCTCAGTTTTGAAGTTCTCAATTGATGATTGGTCTCATTGCTCAGGCCTGTGGTGGCACAGTACATCAAGATGGGAACTTATGAAAATGAAAGCTGTTCATTTCATGGGAGCCAGGAGACAGAGGAAGAAGAGGAACTAGGGTCCTAATACCCCTTCAGAGCATATCCCCAATTATTTAACTTCCTTCTAGTAGGCCCCATGCCTAGTAGCACCATAGGCTGGGAACTAAGCCTTTTAATAATGGGCTTTTGGGGGTCATTCAAGATTCAAACTTAACATTCTCTCCCAGGTCCCCAAAGGTTCATGTCTTCTCATAAGCGAGTTCGCTCAGTCCATCTCCAATAATCCCCAAGATGTTAATGTTAAGATCATTCCGCCAAGTCTCTGTTGAGACTCAAAGCAAACTCAGCCATGAGCCCTGAAGAATCAAAAAGTAAATTACACACTTCCAAGATAAAAATGGCATAAGATAGACATTTCCATTCTGAAAGGTAGGAATTAGACGTAGAAAGAAAGGATAGGACCAAAGCAAGACTGAAACCCTAGAAAGCAAGCATTGAATCCTGATGTTGTATGTCTGGTTTCAAGCATAGCATTGTAAAATGTGGGCTTTAAAGGGCTTAGGTATTCCCATCCCTGTGGCCTTACTGGCTGCAGCCCACATGGCCGTTATCTGATGACTCTGCTCACTACCTGCAGCTTACTTCAAGCAAGCCATTTCACGTTGATAACTTCCTAGGGTCTTCTGTGTAGCATCAGCTTCACTCTCAGTTTCTCACATCTGCCTTTCAGGGCCTGCTTGTAGGGATTTCAACTCTGTCACACATATCTTGGCCTTCTAGGCATTTCTTTAAAATCTTGGTAGAATCCTGCATAGCCATATAACTTGAAGTTTGTATGTCTGCAGAACTAGATTATGTTCTTGAAAGCTGTACTGTCACCAGTGAAAAACCATTGCTGTCTTGCCAGAGAGCAATGAAAGCTGCTGATCCATATTTAGGAAAGTAGCTCTGATATTAGTGTAAAAGGTGAACAGATGTGAACATTTGGGAGCTTGGGAGGTCAGTAGATCAGGGATTTTAAAAAACGAGAACCTAACTTCAGTTTTGGGGTGATGAACATTTGGTGGTAGGCTTGCCGTGTGACTGTTTTGAGATGCATATTTCCTTTTCATGCCTGAAATCTGGTCACGTCTTACAAGTGATTGCATCTTACGATTGTAATTCTCAGTGTTTTTCATTCTTTTCACTTAGTGGTAGCATACATAAAATAATGGTGGATATTAAGGATGTATGTCTTACACTTTAAGAGCGGGATTTGGTGACAGATCAGTGAAAATAAAGGGGTGAGTTAGAAGTAGCTCTGTTTTAGCCCAAGTAGAGAGGAGGTAATGCCATTAACCTAAACAGGAGGGAGTGCAGGAAGAGGATTGAATGTGCAGAAAATGCCAGGTTTGTTTCAGACATGTTGTGGTTGAGAAACTGCAGGATCCTTATATGGATCCTGGGGTGTGTAGTATTACTAGTGTGTGTGCGTGTGTGTGTGATTGGCCTGTGAAAGTGTCTGTGCTAATATCCCTTATTTAATGTTAAACAACACTAATACAAAGAAAGTACTAGATTAAGCTGTAATTTTCAGAGGCAGAAGTTGATGCCCTGGAACAGTGATGGCAAATCCTTTAGAGCTTTCAGTGATACAAAATAGCCTGCTGCGGCTCTCATGCTGTAAGTTTATCACCACTGCCCTAGAAACTAAAGGGATTACTGTATTTGAAATTAAACAGCTCAGGTAAGTCGAAAGAACTAGAATTGTCCCCAGGTTTGCCCTGTTAAAACCCTCTGCCTCTTACTGAATGACGTCCACCAGATATAGAGACTTAGTTGAACAGAAGGGTATTAGCACCATTACATACATAAGATTAAGAGAAAAAGTAGAACATACTGGATAAAGTGGCCCAAGTCAAAATGTTGACGAAAGCAGTTTACCATCCTCAGTATCCTGACTATATGCATCTCACTGTCTGTTGTAGTTAGGGGTTTGCGAGGAGAACAAGACAATTGTATACAGGACACATAATTTATAGTATTAGTCATAATGGGCACCCCAGGAGTCAAATACAAGAAGTGCAGGAAATCTGTCCACAAAATAAAGACCTAGAGAATCCAGCCAAGGGCCTGGATCCCACAACAATATCCTGCATGTGTCCAGATGAAGACCTAGAGCCCATGACAGTGTCCCCTATGAGTCCAGCTGGAGGCCCTAGAGCCCATGACAATGATTCATGCAAGTCTCCTTCATGGATGTGCACTGGGAAGGCCCAAAGGTCAGTGGTGGAAGCTGGAAAGTCTGTACCAGTGAGAAGGATCTGTGCTAGTGGGCTGAGGGTTCTGCACTGAAGCCAGGAAGCAATGCTCAAAATAAGGATCAGTGCTCCTCCAAAAAGTACCACAGCCATCCTCAGTGACAACGAGGTCCCCAGCTTCTCAAGATGATGAGAACCGCCAAGTTCATATCAGGAAGCCAGTGTGACAAGCTTCTCCTGGAGATTGAGCAGCACACATCTTCCCCTCTGAAACCAGGAAGCAATGCTGAAAGCAAGGACCAGAGCTCTCCCAAAGTGAACCACAGCCATTGTCAGCAGCAACAAGGTCCCACACTCCTCCGATGATGAGAACAGCCAAGTTCCGATCAGGAAAGAAGCTCAGCAAGCTCCTTTCTGGAGAACCTACAGCAACAGGAGAACCAACAGCACTAAACAACACCACTTAGGAGAAACCAAAATGCTACTCTTCCTTTCCAGGTCTCCTTTTTGTCTTGGCAACAGTCCTCAGGTGGAGCCGTCTTCACTCAGCACCATGCTGGTTTCAATTGACCATCAATTTTCAATCTACCACACTGATCTTGTTTCTATCGTACTCTCCAGAATTACTCACTCCAACCTTATGAAGACCCATCCATTGACTTTTTTTCATTGTCATTACCACCTAAGTACTCATTTCCCTTCTTATTCATAGTCATTTATTATCATGAATCCCCTTTCTCTCCTTCCTCCTTGGCAAAACCCCAATTATGCATAAACCAAACTACTTATCTATTTCCTGTCTGAACCTGAACAGCTAGATGATAGTTAAGAAAATCATACACCTGTGCTAATTGGTCTTTGCATTCAAAACCTAAGACCTCAAGTAGGACCTTGATAGTGTGGAGTAGTCCTGTTACATGTCCCTAGCAAACCTACTTTATTTCTCGCATTTTAAAATAACTGTTTTAGTCTCCTTTTCTGAACTCTGTGTCCTACCTCTCTTCTCACTTTCAGCTGATAACCTCACCTCATATTTAATGACAAAGTATATACAATGGGGGCTGTTGGAACATGAATTTCTGCATCTTTCATATCAGCGTATCTTCCAACCGTTTTATATTTGTTCTCACATTCCTGCTTGTCCTTCTGTTACAAAGGAAGAAAGAACCTTACTCCTATGTAAGACAGAATCTCCCCCCTTATGCTTTGGATTCTATTCCCCTTTGACTTTTTAGAAATGTTGCTCTTTCTGCCAATAATTACCCCCACCTTTCTCCCTCGCTAATAGCCTCCCCCCTTTTTGTATCATTTTCGTTAGCATTCCTAACTTGGTCCAATTGGCATGCTTTCTTCTTTACTTCAAAACATGAAAGAATTGTATTTTGTGTCTTCCCTTCACCTTTCATTGTCTTTCAGCCTCCAAAAATTGTGAACCATTTAGTGAAACAGTACTACTTTCCAGTAACAGATGACAGTAATTTCCATGCAGTTATATCCCATAGTCTCCTTTCAGTTTCATCAAACTATCTCTCAATATTTTATGTATCCGACACTATTCTCTCAATAAACTTCTTTTGACTTCTGTAATACCTTATTCTCCTTTCTGGTGTCATTGGTACGCTCCCTCCTTTTCTGTTTCCTTTGCTGGTTCCTCTTTTATTTATTGGAATGCTGTCTTCCCTGGCTGTTTTGTTCCTGTAGAGCATGTCCTCCAGTGCCATGATTTTAAGTGCCATTATCTTCTATGCCAGTGACTCTCAAAACCTGCTCGCTAGTCTTGTCCACTTAAAAATGAACTTGACGTCACAAATTTAATATGACCAGAACAAAATTCTTGATTTTTACAATGTGTGAAAATGGCCCCACCTCTGACTTTGGCATTTTAGTAAATAATAACACTAACCACTGAAATGCTCCAAACCATTTTTCAGATTGTGGAGCTCTTTCACTTTTACTGTGGGAACAATTACATCAAAAATATGATTGCTTGTAAATGTGT
Organism: Cuniculus paca; assembly: GCA_004365215.1. NCBI lineage: Eukaryota > Metazoa > Chordata > Mammalia > Rodentia > Cuniculidae > Cuniculus > Cuniculus paca. Next base: position 2,730 of record RJWT010042770.1, on the reverse strand, counting down.
TTCTTATGGAGGGAAACATCTTGAATTCCCTTATATAATATACAGTTTTTTGTTTTGAACATTGGCTTTCATCTGTTCGTAGGTGAACTTATTAAAGTAAGTCACCGTTATAAAAGTAGTTACCAGTCCAAGGAGATAACTCTTTCTACTTTACCTGAGCTTCAGATATAAGGTACTTCTTAGAATATTGCAGAGTTATAAGATTGCATGTGTTAGGGTTGCAAAATAGACACAATAGTACATTCCCAGTATTTAGTTTGGGATTTTTGTGCTCATAAAAAGATCTAATGACGTAAAGAAGAAATTAAAGCATGCATGAACATACAATGTGGACTGTCACATCACTTGACTGTTTAGGAAACAAAGCCTACAGTGAAAGTTCAGACTTGTATGCCTTTTGAGATTGACTGGGAAATGCCTCAGAAATGAGCATTTGCTCCTGACTGCTGATAGGAGCAGTTTGGAAAAAGAATTTGAGACACTGAGCTTCATGGGCTTCATGATGTTTTTGATTTTTTTGTTCTCTTTAAATGAATCTTGTCAAACCCTTTGAACCAAATGAATAAGAATTACATTCCTCTAAAAAGAAGTTTAAATTGATCCTTAGTTGGATTCCCTGTTTTCTTTTCTTAGATTAAGGAGCACCAGAATGTCTTGGGAAGCCAGGCTGAGACCAGAGATCTCGTAGGCTTTTTGCAGTGAAAGTTAATATAATTACCTGCCTATTATAAATAACTGTACATTAATAATTTCTTTGAATGTGGGAACCCCTTTCAGATTAATGAATACTCATCGTATCCTCTAAGGCAGACACAGAGCAGCATAAATGTTTTCTCTGAGGAAAGTGGTTTGTGGTGCTATTTCCCCTTGATCTTCTAGTCTACCCCTTAGTGCAGAGGGGCTTTATTGGTAGTTTTGTTATTAGACAAGAAAACATTGAAGATGGGTATAAAAATGTCTTAAATCTCACAGTAGAAAAACCATATAGATCAATTGAAAATGTACATGTTTTTCTGCTGTTTTAGTTATTTTTAAGTTTCTGCTGTTTGAAAACTATTAAGTCGTAATTCTTACATGGGCATGGTGTGATGAGGCATTTACCTTACCTGGATATGGTCTTCCACTTGGCTGGCTGTGATTGGCCAAAGTTTGATTTTTGCGATTGACTGAAGCTCAGCTGTTACAAGAACAATTTTACTTTTTTCTTCTTTGTTTTGCCCTTGATAAAACAGCTATAATCAAAACAGTTAAGGCAGCAGAAGCTACCTAATTTAAATTTTTCATACCTTAGTTTTCTGATTTGTAAAGTGTATTAACACTATTTACTTGTCAGGGAAAGAGAGATCAAGACAGAATATGCATGTGAAAATCTTTTGTAAAATATAATTAAATATAAGCCTTTATTAGTTGTACTTGTTTAAATGGAGTCAGAGATTTGTGTATTTGACGTATGTCAATATTTCTGTCACTACTGTTGTTTAGATAAAAACCAGTTGAGTTTGGCTCATTTCTTGTGGGTTATTTGGGCTTTAATGACTCTGGTTTTGAAAACTCCTATTAAGGCGTTGTCTTAGTCAGTTTTTTATTGCTTGTTGTAACAAAATATCTGACACTATGTAATATATAAAGAAAATAAGTTTATTTGGCTCACACAACTCTGACTGGAGAATCTGAATCACATCACACTATTGAGAACCTTCTGGTTTGTGTCACAGCATAGCAGGGGCCATCACATGGCAGGAGTGAATACTTTAAAAAAAAGAGAGGGAAAGACAGTCACCAGCTGAGATAAGACATAAGAGACAGCAGAGAGGCTGGGCTCAATCTTTTATAATAACAAATTCTCAAACTAATCACAACTCTGAGACCGAACTCTTTTATATCAGCAGTTAACCATTTCACACATTAACCACCTCTCTTCAAGGCCCTATGAGTTTTGCTGGGGACCAACCACAGTCAAACTGTAGCAGGTGTCAAGGCTTAATGGCCATTGCTGTTATTCTATAATAGAGTAGAATAAATTGAGGAAAGGGTTAAAGTATCAGCTAGATGATAGGGCACATGATCTATAAAGAACTTTCTAATTCTGCCATTTCATAATTCCAAACTAAAATGGTTTGAGGAAAGTGTTGCAGCCTTAGTAGAACAAAAAGTATTTTCTTTTCTGGCGATCAATGTGATTAAAAATAAAATATGAAGCAGTTTGTTTGTGGTAGTGGGGAATGAAGCCAGGGCCTTTGTCTTAAGTTACATCCCCAGCCTTTTTTTTTTTTTGTAGACAGCGGTCTCACTGAGTTGTTGAGGCTGGGCTCAAATTTGTGATCCTTCTGCCTCAGCCCCAAAAGTTTTGGGCTTATAAGTACATATCACTCTGCCCAGCTAGAATAAGTATTTCAAAATATGTACAAGTTTCAGTATCTGTGACCAGCTATCTCAGCTAGCATGTCTTCTGTACATGTATAAGAAACAGTGGTCAAGAGACTCGTGTATTCTCACCTAAATATCTATTCTGCTGTACTTTGTTTTATTTTATTTTTTTTGCGGCACCGGAGATTGAACTCCCGACCTTGCGCTTGCCAGGCAGGTGCTTAGACCGCTGAGCTAGATCCCCGGCCCTGGTGTTTTTGAGACAGGGTCTCACTATGCCGTTTAGGCTGGCCTGGAGCTCACTTTGTAGCCCAGGCTGGTCTCGAACTCACAACGATCCGCCTGTCTCAGCCTCCTGAGTGC
>RJWT010042769.1:0-12069 GCA_004365215.1 Cuniculus paca | reverse complement strand
TGGGGCCTAATCCAAAAGTCACAGGGGAGTGGGGGAAGCGGGGGTGTGAACTGGAAGGATGAATCTCCCTCCAAGCCTCCTCCCTTCCATCTCTGCTTCCTGGCACTATGGCATGAGCAGCAGCCCTCTGCCTGGTCCTTTTAGCACATAGTTTCTGCCTTGCAGCCACCTACTATGGACTGATTCCACTAAAAGCCACGAATCAAAATATATTTCTAACCCTTTAACTTGTTGGTGTTGGGTAATGTGGTTCAATGCTGAGGAAAGTGACTAAGACAATTCCCTATTTTAAATGTTTTAAAGGTAAGTTAAGGCGCTGCATTGAGATATTAAAAGCCTCAGCCACTACCTCATTTTCTCCTCCATAAAGGAGGCTTACTTTATAAGGCATTCCGATTTCATCTATTTCCTTCTTAGAGTTAGATTAAATTATTTAATGAAATAGTCATTAGGTATATCAGGAAAACGATTTGGCCTTTATATCTTTCTTGTTAGCTAATCACAAGAGCCACATTTTTGTAACTAAACACTCAAACCTTTAAACTATGACATAGCTTCTTTGCAGACTATATATGAATTTCCGAAGCTTTTATTTGAGGTATCATTTTTTTTTCCTTTTTGCATCTTCCATAATCCTGGAGTGGGACTGCCTCTTGCTATGCGAGTTCACATCTGTCCAGTAACCATGAGACAGTGTGATGCTACCCCTAATGGTGAGCAATTGGAATTTTCATGAAACACATCTTATTAATGGAGGTAGTTTTGCAGCCTACAAACATTTGGAAATACTCTTCTTCCCTTACTGTGCACCCTCAGTCCATAGACTTTCTTACAACTTTTCCCCTCTGTGACAAATACTCCTAAAACATTGTTTGCCGTTTTGTTGTCTGACCACACTAGTTCTCGCCAGTTTTTGTTTGTTTTTATTTGCAGATATGTTGGCTTAGTAGCATGACAATGCTTTTCCTGATTGTGACTCTCTGATCATGCTGCAGACAAGAATAAATGAATTAATACATACAAAATGGTGTGAACAGGTGCTCAGTCAATGTTGTTCCTAGTAATGCCAGCATCATTATCATTGGTGTGTAGACTTGACTATGTTATATCGTAGGCCTTCTAAATGGAAGGACCAGAATGAGAAAATTCCAAACTCAACCCTCATGAAGTCACAAACACAGTGTGCATACATAAGGGCTTACTACATGAAAAGTAAAAGGAAGTTAAACTTTCTAGTTTATGTTGCAATGAGAGTACAGGCATCTGTTCTTCCCCCAAACACTAATCCCATTTGTAGTATGTAATTATACAACTGCAAAAAAAAATACAAAAATCACGAGTGGTTCCTGTTCACCTTCATAAGTTTATTTCTACAAATGTGACAGAAATGAATCGCTAGTATGTGTGTTGCAAACAATTGCATAAATAATGACTTTGCCAAAGAAATAATCAAACATTGTCCATGCACATTTTATACCAATCAATCCCCAGTGCAAAATGCTTGGCAACTTAAAGGAAGGAGTTGCACTTGTTAATTTTCTAGCAAGAAGGTTAAATAGAAAGGAAGCATTTCAAACATATGTGAGCAGCCAGGCTCCCTGGCACTGGGAACCCCTAAACAGCTGTGGAGAGAGTGCCTACTGTTAGGAATGTTAGGGCTGGGGGATGAGAAGAAAAGGAATGGGCAAAGAAAGATGTTATAGATGTTTTCCTGGGGGTCTGTTTGACTTTTCAGTCAAAAATTTCTCCAATTAATATCAGAACTTCTGTTACAATGCTATAACTAACATTTCCTGAAGACTTATTTGCCTGTTAGAAATCCATGTGTGATTATTTTAATCTTCACAAACTCTGAAATTAATATCCTGATTCCTGTTTTCTAATTAAATGATCTGAACTTAGGAGGTTTAAATGATTCTTCTAAGCTAAATAATAGGATTGGACTTCCAATCTATTTTTCTGATGTTGAAGCCCACATTATTTTTTCTACTCAACTACCTTTTCTGATCACACACAGAAGAGTCAAAGGAGACCTTAAAATTTGACACCACACTTCTTGTCATACGTCTTCATAACAAACCAAAAAAACTCATTATTTTTATATTAGGTTGAATCGTATGAATTTCCCAAATTAGATTCTTTATTACTACCAAAATGACAATGTCATATACTTCAACTTAATAAGTGCACCAGGAAATTCAGCCTCTTCCCCAATCTAACATGTGTTCTGCTTACTCTATTCACTTGTATGTCATCTGTTTTCTCCCCACCGTCAAAAATTCTCCCAACTGTTTATACTTAGTTGAAATATCATTCTTCCTTTAAATCACTCTTCAGTCCCCTTAATAGGAAAACAATTCCAACACCTTAGATAGGAAATACTTCTGCCTCCCCTTAAGATTCTTCATCTGAACCTTTCTTAGAGTTATTTTTCTCTTCCGAATTTTAATTACAAACATTTTGGATAAATCTTTAATTCTGAAAATATTATAACATTGAGGGGAAAGAGTAGCTGCTCATCATACTCTAATTTCTTAGTGCTGTAACCACAGTATTCAGTTAGCATATAGATGATCAACTGCACCAGTCTTAGAGTATGCATTGTTGCCTCTTACCGCTTTTTATACAGTTTTGCAACTACAGATTTATAAATTAGATAACTGGCTCTAGAACCATAAGTAAGGGGGTATTGTCTTATATATCTTTGAAGCACCCAAATTTATTACAGCATCAGGCATATAGTTGGTTTTCACTGAGTACACATTTCATTTCCTCCCAGCCTGACTTCCACGCACACCATTAACTGGCACAAATAACACTTTATTTGATTGCCAAACTCTATATATGTTGGTTCTATAATTAGCCTTCATATCTTCAACAGCACCAACAAAATTAAAGTCTTATGCAAACATAGAAATCATGCTTAGTGTATCTGAAAGCTTTGGAGGCATTAGTTTTTAGTAATACAACTGTACCTGTTTATTATTAATTGCTTCCATATTTCTCTGTAGGTAAGAAACAAATGCCTGAACTTATGACTTCTATTTTAATAGAAATATGGAACTGTCAACACACTAATATTACAGAAGTGTAGCATTTTTAAAATAAGGAAAGATAACAGTACTCACTATGTTCCATGAAATTAATAGATGTTTTGTGTTCTAATTCACTTAATCTTTAAATAATCTTACACATGCCACATTACCACTTCAAACTAATAAAGTTTTATGAGAATGTAATTAAATAAATAACATACAGTGATAAATTGGAAGACATGGAATTTATGTTTTTCTCTGACTTGAACATCCATATATATTTCATGCTATTCTATGAGATATATGACAAATTAAAAGAACAAGGTTGACTACAAAAACTGGATATTTTTGTGCCATTGTTTATCCTTTCAATTATGTGTTCGAAATAACAAACAGTCATTGCATAACCAAGGCTAATTATTAAGAAATCACTGCAATACAGATGGGTAAACACTTTTCATTCCAAGAAGATGCCATAATTGCTGCAAGCATTTTTCTTATAATTGTTATCCACAGTCATCACAAAAAAAACAGAGTCCAATATATAAAATAATCCCACTTGAATATCAATAATCAAAGGAGAATTCAAAAGTTAGAAACTCCCTTAGGTCAACAGACAATAAGTAAGAGGAGTTTCTTACATATGAAGGTCTACCCAATGAGGCCATTCTATGTCTCTAAAAGTAGTGGTGACAAATGTGCACAAGGCATTAAATGCTGCACAGTGAATCACTGAAACATCTACTACCAATTGTGGGTTTACACATCATAGACACTTTATTATATAAATTCACTTAATTTAACTTTGCTTTTTAATAAAGCTAGTCATTGTCTAACACAGTAAAATGTTTTGTGCAGAGAAATTGTTAAGGACATTAACTGATGAGAAGAAAAAATTCTAAACGTTGAAAATGGTTAACATTTGTATTTATTTTCTTACTGATTGTTTAGAATGTCTATGTATCTAGCCCAAATGTTAAGTATTAAAAATGTATGAATGGGTGTCTTTACTGTCTCAAGAAGGTTGCTTTCTGTGCTTTTGTTATGAGGACCATAAGGACGTTTATACAAAACAATAGAATCTTCAGGCTCTGTCACTGATGTGGAATCATTAGAATACAGTGTACTCATGTTTAGCAATGAAAATAAAAGACATTTTGGCATTAACAACAAGGAAATTTTGTATTGCGTCAATTTAGGTAAGTTGTAACTACATTTCCCAGATTTCTGTGCATGATTCTTGCTTAGCTTGGCCCTATTTTGGTTGTAACCTATTTGGGGGTCTATATTTTCTGTAAGAGTTGGGATACAGGACTGAACCAGAAAATGACTAATTTTTACATTCACAAGATCCATACACCATACAGGATACCTTTGTACCTCACACACATGTTAGGAAGTTCACATGGGTGTTGTGAAGCAACAGTAGGTCCTACAGAATCTCAATTTTCTACAAAATTTCCTCCATTGACTTCTCAGACTCCTGGGTTAGGTGCCTGTGTTTTCCCCTCTGATTAATTTCTTTTGCAGTTTCTTTTGTAGAATGCTCTTAGCATAAAAATTATATTTTAAAGTGGGTGAGATTTAATGGTCCTAGACTAAATTTAACATTTCTATTTTCTGTAGCATCTAATGTTTCATGTATATATTCTATATGTATAGTAGTGGGGGAAAATTATTATTTGAAAATTACCTGTTAAATCCTAGTAACAAACTAATTTCATCTGTAAGAATGGTCCTTGTGGTATTTTTTGAACAACTACTTAGGGCATAAAACATTTTAGTAGAAATAAGTAGAATAGCTGGGTGTAGTGGCACACATCTGTAATCCCAGGTGTCTGGAGGCTAAGGTTCAAGGCCAGACTGGGGTACACAGCGAGTTCAAAACTAGCTTGAACTACGTAACAAGACCCTGTCTCAAAAAAAAAATAGCATAACTGGGTTGATTGCTTCAAAATCCTTTGGAGAACTTGGGGAAAAAAATGATGATCTTAGAGCTTCAAATTCTCCTATATCTGGAATGTCAAACTGTGTGCAGATATACTGGTGACTTGGTTACTTTTTTCTCATTGAGACAAAATACCTGATGCCCAAAATTAGTAAAGGAAAGGTTTATTTAGCTTACAATTTTTTGGTTTCAGTACATACTCGGTTGGCTCCAAGGCAGGGTGGCGTGGCTGAGGGGCAGCCGTTCATGGTGGCTATAAGCAGCAAGAGCAAAAGGGCAAAAGAGAGAAAAACACGCCTTCTTCCCTCCCTTATATTATATGCCAGCTCCGCCCCTGGACAGGTGCAGCACTCACATGCTAATCCTAGCGCTAGACAAGGAACTAATTACAAATGCTGGATTCAACCCCCTCCAAGAATGCAGGAGGCTTGGGGGGCTACCTAGACACGAACCATACCAACTGGCAAATAGATAAATTCCACCTTGGTTGTCTGATCTGTGGAAGGAAGTATCTTGAGGAAGAAGGAGGGGTGCCTCTATCTACGAAAACATTAAGTCAAAAGCAACACTAGAATTTTAAATAGATTAAAGGAATTAGTGAATTCACCATGAGTGCCTTGAAAGATGCAGGCCTGCTAATTCCTACCTTCTTCCTTTCAACACACTTTTTTGGGTTACATAGAACAAAAGAGTCTCAGAAGATGACATTCACTTATCTTAAAATTTATCTTGTAGATATTTCAATTTCAGCTTTTCTCTAAGTGTGATTTCATTGTTGGAACAAATCAGTGCATTCTTGCCACCTTACTTGCAAATACTGATTTTTTTATATCCTTCCCCCATATATGTTTCTTCCCTTCTATATTTGTTAATAAAACTCATCAGTTAGTTTATTTTTAGCTGAATGGGCCAGGATTTATCTTTAATTGTTCAACCTTAAAGGCATACAAACTCATCATCCCTACTTCGTAATCCAGTATTTAGGGAACTCAATCATCTCCTAATCTCGGAGATCTCACATTCCCATTATATTGATGATGTTACTCTGATCGGTTTAGCAGGCAGGATGGAGTTATTACTACAGAAAACTACTTACAGTATGTAAACCAGAGAGTGAGGAGGAAGAACAAAATTCTGACATCTGCTAACTAATTGGCTCAGTGGTTTGAAGTATAGTGAGAGATAGCCCTCTGAAGTAAAAGGAAAGAAAATATATTTCCACTCTTTTGCTATCATAAAAGAGGCATGATGCCCAATTAACCTTTTTGAATTTGGGCAGCAAAATACAGTTTATTATGTCGTTCTGCTTTGATTTATTTACTGAGTAACACACAAAAAATACTAGTTGAGGATCAGAAGAGTAAAAAGTTCTGAAAGAGGTTCAGGTTGCTGTACAAGTTGCATTGCTACTTTGGCAGATCTAACTTGCTTGTAGTGTTCTTGGAAGACAGGAATCCAGAATGAAGCATTTGGCAGGCTACTGTCATAACACATGTCATTAATTTGGAGGAAAGCTATACAATCTTCTACAGATAACTTTTCAAATTTTGAGTTATAATATCTTGGAATTGAATCCTCACATAAGCTGGGTACTTGACAATGTGCCTTCAAATTAGCATACAAACTAGTTGTTCAGCACATCCCAGTGTCATTTGATCTACCAATCCATAAGTTGGATAAGCACAGCATTCCATCATCGAATGTAAATCAATGCAGAATACTTGATTTAAACACATTCTGAGGGAACATGTAATTTACATGAATGAGTTACATAGATGCTCATGGTTGGCATTTTTGTTATATGAACTCCCACCTCCTGAACTTTATCTGTGACCTCATGGTGAATGACGTCCAGCCAGTTGGTTGAGGAATAACAAGACACTGACCAGGTTTACAGATCATTCTGTAAAATATTATGCCACCATTGAAAAGTGTATGGCCATGGTATACTGCACTCTTACTATAGAACAATTTAGGAAAAGTTATGAAAGACTGTGGTGAACAAAAATTCTCTCAACGGGTAGAAATTCAATCAGTATCCTGATTTTTCACCTAATGAAAGATATGTGTACATGTACACACACACATTGAATCATAGGCAGTGGCAAATGGTTTGGCTGGTTGCTCAAGGAACAGAAGGGACATCATTAGATTTTTGTTGCAAAGAAGTATGCAAATTTTTCTGAATAAATATGAAGAATGAAGATATGTGTTCCTATGTGACTGTTCAAAGAATGGCATCAGAAGGAGGATCTTAGCAATCATGTGAACAACAGACTTAAAATATTAATCATCCTTTTATCCAGCCTCTCCAGTATTTTCTTTAGTAAGTTCATGACAAAAAGTAGTCATGACAGCAAATGCAAAGGATTTCATTTATTAAGGATGATCTGGTTATAGCTATGGCTATCTTCCCAAATAGCCAATGGCAGGAGCCAACATTGAGTACCCATTCTCATATGTTATTCTCTGATGAGATCAGTCACTTAGGAGCAGGAGCATGGTGATTAGGTAAGAATTCTGCCACAAAGGAAAAGGAAGTGCTTTATTTTCATTGGAAGGCAGGCTAGAAATAGACTTTCCTTTCCTGCCTGCTGAATATTTGCTAAAATCACTATCTGATAACCTAAAGAATGATTATTCATCACCATGATATTCCATACACAATTGTCTTGGCTATTTAGCTCACTTTTCAATGACCAAGATGTGGGCAGTAAGCTCATTCCCAAGGAAGTCACATTTTTCATTATCACCTTGAAAGAGTTGGTCTAATAGATGATGAAAGAACCTTCTGAAGACTCATTATAGACGTAAGTGACAATTCAAGTACTGGCCTTCAGGATGTGATATATCCTTTATCATGGGATACTGTTTACTGCTTAACAATAATTCATAAACTGGAGAGAATAGTAATGGAAATGCAATTAGAATTTGTGACCTTAAATGTCCCAAAACTACAGACATTAATTTTTGTTTTAAAGGGACCAGTGAAGTATGCTCTGACTTTTAAAATACCAAGTAAGACATGGCTTTATTCTAAACTGTGGAACCTGGATAATCAGATAAAGTTCCCTTTTTCTAAAAATAGGTTTGTAACACACATTTGTAAAATAAAAAAATAACACAAATAGGTAAAGATTTCTATACTGCCTTGGTTTCTTTTTTAGTTACACTTGAGGAAAGGACTTCTTTTTAAAAGAAAGGCCTCTATTATATAATTATAAAAGGAAAAATTACTTTGATGAATATTCAAGTATTTTAGATAATGTATTACCTGAAGAAAAACACCAATTCAGCGTGTTAACCAATGCTATGACAAACATAATTGGAATAAAAATGTTTCACAGCGTCAGTTCCCATTGTGTTAATGCAAATGATTCGTAGGGATTTGAAAAATTAAATGGCCAGTGACTCCATAATATTTTTCATCAGTTCATAAAGGGCCCTGTATCACATCAACCAACACTGTCACATGTTGCGTGTCCATTATTTTACTTACTGATGAGCAAACCCATGGGACTACTTACCATTGCTCACATTTTGTAGCGAGGAACTTGAGAATGTTACTGAAAAAGGCAAATGGAGAGTAGGAACTATAAAGCTCAGTAGTATGTTTCCTAAGATTGCAACCCTGATGCCAAGCTCAAAATTTCTCTCCCATTCCAAACTATCCTGGTTTTGTTAGAGGTTTTAGCACTGACATTATTACATAAGTATATTTCACAGTTTTGAACTTTTGTTTCCTCCTTATAGTCATCTAGTTAGACTGAAAACCTGTTATATATGACATTTTCTAAATATATCTGTCAGTGTCTATTACAAATTCTTGCATGAAAGTAAAAACTAATGTTGCAAAGTCTCAAGAATTATCTTTGAAAGGTAGGGGCATCAACTCTAGCACTCAAAACCTGCTTCCTTTGACAGTTCTCCAGTCCTGAGTAACTACACTAAAAAACATGGGTTAGTTGAGGCCCATGCTTCAGGCACTGGACTCTTTCAAATCTGTTTTATGAACTATGGAATCAATAAAAAACTTTGATTTCTCGTAATTCATCTATGCTAATTGCATGATAAAATACAGTAATGTAAAAGCTTCATTCTAAAATACTGCTTGCACACCTATAAACCCAGCAGACAGAAATCAACAGGATTGCATGTTCTATAGCAGCCTGGAGAACTTAGCAATTTAGTGAGATCCTGTCTTACAAAAAAACTTTTAACCAAAGAGGTTTGGGTGAGGATGTAGCTCAGTAAGAATGCCTGATTTTTGTCCCCAATATTGTAAAAAGAAAATAAAAGAAAAACTGTTGTGTAGAAAGTACTCAACAAACAATAGCTATAATTATTTTATAAGAAATCCATATTTGCAAATTAAATGTGGCTATGATTTGCCACATTTTGAATAAAAAACAGTAATTACGTATCAACTTTCTTTTTACTGTAAACAAAATGAGAAAAGTGACAAGTAGCTGTTAGAAACTGTGCAGATAAGGTTCACAAATTCTTTAGAGTAATTGCCTCTTTATTCCAGCTTGAAAACAAAAGTAATCTGTTTTCCAAATGTTTGACTGTTTTTTTTTCCCAGCCCCCATTCTAACAAAGCCTTATTTACTTGTTTTCTGTTGAATTCTTGCTGCTTTTTTCATCAAGTTGTCTCATCTGGAACAAAACACATGTACTGCAGGCCCTAATTAAGGCTAACTTAAGCACCTCTTGCTATCGGTTTAATCCTATCTGCCAGCAAACCAGAGACATGACCCCGCAGCAGCACGCTGGCCTCAGCCTCGCTGCCTTGCAGAAATGGGACAATGTGCCCTCGTCCAGTGGGAGCCCAGAATGATTCTGAACGAAAATGAAAAATGACAGACTCGTTCACATGAAGAATGATGCCTTTTAATAGCAAAGGGACATTGAAAAGGCTTAGGAAAACCACAGAAAATGTATTTGGCAGGAAGTAGAAAAAGAGGGTTCTCTGATAGCAAGAAAACATGCAACTTCTGTGTTTATAATTTTAGCTCCTTTTACAATTCTAAAATTATATCGGACTTGAAGGCAGTTTATATAATTTTGATTGATTTATGCTCTGTATTCAACATGAAATGAATTAAGATGTTTGATTCATGTATCTTTTCTGACTCTTGGTTAGATCCTAAGAAATTATATTTCAAGCCGTTGTATAGATCCACTCTGAGTATTTTCTTTCTCTAGTCAATAAGGAGTATTTATCTGATTGTATGCTCCTCAGAACCAACACTGAGACTCAGACAAAGGAATTTCCTAGGTCTGTGTCCCTCAGCTCCCCACACAACCAGCCACTCATGCTTCTCTTTCCTTGATTAGTCTGCCTAATGGCCAGCAATCTTGCAAAAGGGGCAACATACTTGGGAAGTTTCTGTAATACGTGTCTTCACCAATAAACCCCTTTACTGTTTTCTCCATTCACTGGTTTTTGTTACCATCTCTAAAATCAGAGAAATTCCTAGTGGCAAGATAATGAAGGTAATTTTCTAAGAAGCTCTTTGCTATGGTTTGTATCCAGGTGGCCCCCTCAAGCCTCATATAGTCATGGAAGCAGTTGACTCTAGCATTTGTGATTGATTCGTTGTCTAGTGCTGGGATTGGTGATGTGAGTTCTGTACTCACCTAGGGATGGAGCTGACATACAATGTAAGGTTGAGAAGGAGGCATGTTTTTCCCTTGTTTGCACGGTTTGCTCCTGCTGATAGCATCCAGCATGAACGGCTGCCGTTAACCACGACACCCTGCCTTGCAACCAGTTAAGTATGGACTGAAACCTCAAAAACTGTAAGAAATAAACCTCTCCTTCCTTCACTTTGGGCATCAGGTATTTTGTCTCAACAATGAGAAAAAAGTAACCAAGACAGAATTTGGTACCAGGAGTGGGGTCATTGCTGTGACTATACCTGTAACTAGCCTTCGGGAATGGCTTATGGGAAGAATTTGGAAAGGATCAGAAATGTCACTTGAAAGAGTAACCCTGAAACAGCTTAGGCTGTTCTGTATGGGAGATTCTGGTCAGATCTCAGGAGACCAGAACGCTGATAGAAATCCTGCCAATAAAGACCAAGTTTGGGAGGTTTCTGCTAGGAAGAAGAACTGCATTGGTGGGTGGACTCCACACCATGTGTGCTATGGCTTGGCAGAAAGTTTGTCTGCATTTTGCTCATGTCCAGAGACTTTGCCTGAGACTAAGATTAAGGATGTGGACTAATTAATCTGGCAGAAGAAATTTCAAAGCAGTTGAACATTGGAGGTGGTGGCATGTCTATTGTTGGGGGTATTTAGCCAGATTTATGTTGTGAATCAAGAGCAAAGAGCCCAGCAGGATGATTTAAAATATTGTGAGTTTGGCCAGAAAGGAAGCTCCTGTAAAGCTGTGGACTGTGAAGATGGAGCTGAGACCTCAAAGAACATAGAAATAGAAAAGATGGCCTGATGGCATTGCAAAAAGCAGCAAGTCTCGAACCTTTGCAGATTCCAAACTGCAAAAGTGAAAGATTTTGCTTGAAGGAGAAAGATGCAGAGCATCATATTCCAGAAAGCAGCACCAGCTGCACCAGGTTCCAGAATGGCAGTGGCATAGAGACTCTGTTCTCACAATCAGGTTCAGAGTGCCCAGCAATCCAGGCACTCAACTCCTACAGCCAAGAGAGATATAAACCTGGCTACTGCTCTGGCTAGCAGCAGACCTCAGTATCATCCACATGGTGCTGGTTTTAGGAGCATACAGGATGCACAAGTTCTGAGGTTGAAAAGGCTTCCACCCCGATTTCAGAAAATCTGGGGGGCCAGGCAGTGTGCCCCTTAAAGGGAATTTGTGAAGCTGTGAGTATAAAGCCAAAGATGCAGTGGAGACCCCAGAAGTTTAGAAAAACCAGAAATGCTGTAGGGGTGGAACCACACAAGCCCTTTGGAGCTCACAATTTGCCACAGATTGCTTCAGATGCAGGACAAGCAACTATAGGATTTAACATTTGCCCTGCTGGATTTTGGACTTGTTTTGGTCCCAATGCTTTGTACCCTCCTGTTTTTAACTTTTGGAATGGTAATGTCTATCTTATGCCA
>RJWT010042768.1:0-12071 GCA_004365215.1 Cuniculus paca | reverse complement strand
CTTATTTAAATTAATCGCAAGCTGATGTCCATTTCTCCCATGTTGGCTGATTTGAATGTGTGGTGGATTGACAACTGGTGGTCAACTTGTAATATCCAACTAAATTGAATCAGTGTGGTGCTGGGTGTGACTGGCCCACCTGAGGATTGTTGCCAACAACATAAAAAGGAGAACTGAAGAGGAAAAGGTGGTATATTGTTGGTTCTCCTGTTGCTGTTGGTTCTCCTGGAGGAGCTTGTTAAGCTTTTTTCCTCATGTGAACTTGGCTGTTGTTATTGTTGGAGAAGCTCAGGACCTTGTTGTCCCTGAGAATGGCTGTGGTTCACCTTGGGAGAGCTTGGGTCCTTACTTTGAGCATTGCTTCCTGGCTCTGGAGGGGAGGATGGTGTGCTGTTCAATCTCCTGGAGAAGCTTGTCATGCTGGCTTTCTGATAAGAACTTGGCTGTTCGCATTGTCGGAGGAGCTTGGGACCTCATTGTCGCTGAGGATGGCTATGGTACTTTTTGGGGGAGCTCTGGTCCTTACTTTGAGTGTTGCTTCCTGGCTCCAGTGCAGATCCTTCAGCTTACTTGCACAGATCCTTCATCCCACTGGCACAGACATCCTAGCTTCTGCTGGTGACCTTGGGGCCTTCCCAGCTCAGATCCGTAGAACAGACTTGCATGAGTCATTGTCGTGGGCTCTAGGCCTCCAGTTGGACTTGTGGGGGGCATTGTCATGGGTCTAGGTCTTCAGCTGAACTCATGCAGGACATTGCCATGGGATCCAGGCCCTCAGCTGAATTCTTTGGGTCTTTATGTGGGCAGATTTCCTGCCCTTTTTTGTGTTTGACTCTTTGGGTAACTATTATAAAATAATTCTATAAATTATATATCCTATATTAAATTGTTTCCCTTTCAAACCCTAACTACAACAGAATAACTTCAACTGTTAGTGTGTAATGCTGTCACTGAAGGCAGGGCATTTGCTAATGTGATGGGCGATGTGATAGAAAAGGATGTGATTGTGTAATTCTCAAGTCCTTGTGGCTATTTACTACACTTTTTGTGAAGAGAGTGCTCTGTTCTGAAGAAAATAAGTCTATTTTGGGACTGATTATAAATCTCAGTAGACCGAGATCACCTTATTTTTCTAAATAACTAAATTTGTAAGGGCTGAATTTTATTGTAAAAACGACATTTTGATGTATTTTCTTTTACATGGATATTCGACTTTCTAATAAGATTCACTAATTGATTTATAATGTATTCTAATTTATTGCATGCATAATTGCTTAAACTTATTGAATAGCACAGAATGTTTCACAGGCAGAAGTCTCCCTATTCAGTCTCTCTGCCTCAGCCCAGTTTGGTCTTTCTTGTTTGATAATATGAATGACTACTTATGTAGAACTGCCTGTTTTCTCCATAAGAAGCATTGTATCTTGTGTCTATAAAGTAGTTACAAGGTCAGATACTCGTCCAATCCAAAAATACCTTATTTGAAATCATCATGGTATGAGCAAAGCTCAGTAATAAAAATTCAGAGCTGCTGCTTCCTTAATAAGTAGCCCGCACCTCCAAAGGCTGCGCTTGACCTCATCAGAATTCTCCGCTGTGAACAGTCCCTGACCTTGCCTTTCCAGGCAGGCGCTTATTCTGCAGAGCTAAATCCCCAGCCCTTTGCCTTTCCATTATAGTCTTTGGTCCCCGCCTTGCTTTTTCTAAACAAGTTTACTTGTGTTTATTTGCATTTTTAATGAATTATTAGCTTCAGTGCTTTTTTTGGGGGGAAGTGATGCCATATGTTTGTTTATTCAAATGATAGATTCTGAGTGCCTTCGTAAATACTATAGACAGGCTTTTGAGTACATTATTCACCAATGTGAATTATTTTGAGATATTTTAGAAATGCATTAGTAGTTCATTTTACTTACAGTTTATAATTCAGCATTTCCTTTGCTTAGAGAGCAATGTGAATCTCTTCATGTGTCATCTCCTTTACATGGAACAGAAATAGAACACAGTCAACTTCGTCTGTTATTCTTTAGACAAAATATTTCACAAAAGAGTTCAAGCGGAGCACAGGTTCATATAGTTTTCAGAAAAATCCACAAAAACAAATGTGGATGTAAAGAGTAATAAAGTAGGCTTTTAGTATCTCATTTCCCAGTGCTTTGATAGCAAAATAGAATTTTGGTGGCTTTCAGTCTTCTATATAAGTTGATTTTACAGTTACGTATAAGATGTGTATGACCTCTCAACATCTGACAAACAGGGTTTTGAGAATTGCATCTATTTAAAATTACACTAATGATAATATTATAGAAATCTCAAATCATACTTACTAAAGCTTTGTCAGGAAACTTCACTTGTCTGACAAATGGTTCTCAAAGCTCATTTCAAGTGAGTACTTATTCTCCCTCTTGTTTACTTTAGAAGTTGAGTTTGCTGAAGTCATTGCCTTATTATTTTTTTTTTTTGGCAGGAGCGATGTGTGATGTTGTGGATTAAACTCAAAGGCCCTAACACAGAGCTAGACCTCCAGCCCTTCTCTGACTACTTAAGTGAAATCCTTTTTTAACAAGGCAGAGATGAGATCAAAACTGGTGAAAATGATCATTGATTAGGTTGTTTTAAAGGGCCATTATTGGTGGTGCATATCTGTAATCCCAGTACTCGGGAGGCTGACGCAGGGGGATTGTTGCAAGTTTGAGACCAGCCTGGGCTACAAAGTGAGCTCAAGTCCAGCTTGAACTGTATAGTGAGACCCTGTCTCAAAAAAAAATAAAAAAAAATAAAAAAGAATAACAGGCCATTATGAATGGCCAAGATAATAAAACTAGTTATTTACATCATTTCCTAAACCCATCGGAATGTTCTAGGGTAAAGTTAATGTGATTAGGTTTTTATCCTTGATTTTTAATGTGAATTCTATTTACATTTATATTCTCTCTCTCTCTCTGTCTCTCTCTTTCTCTCTCACATGCACCCTTGACATACAGAAATTCTTCCTTTAGGCTTAACATTATGAAAATATTGCAGATTAAATGGTCAGTGCAATGAATAAAGGTGATAGCTGAAAGAAAAATGAGCAGAGAGAAAAATAAGTACCTGAGAACACCAAACTTCATTTCATAAACATGCCAGGTATTTGGAATGCAGCAAAAAACAGAGAGTGTCTTGAGAGTTTATTCAATTTTTCCACTTCCTGACAATTCTTTCCATAGCTGAATCTAAGGACTTTTACTCCTAAAAGTTTGACTCTTGTTTTCTATAACACTCTAAATTTGTCAGATAATACTGAATATCAATATTCTGTTGCTCATCCTACTTACTGCTCCCATACAAACCTATTAAGATGTGTTAGCTATGTGCGGTGAGACAAACATTTAAAAGGAAGTGGAGAAATGACCAATCAGAATGGATTCTACCCAAGAATAACTGTGTTTCACACTGATCAGTAGCCTGTGATCATCATGAAGAGTGACTTCTTAGGTGCTCCCATTTTTATTCCCCTTCTGTCTACCCAGTGGCTTTTCAGTCGATCTGACCCAGGTTCCTGTTTTATCTTAGACAGTGGTTGAGATTTCCTGCAGCTTCCTGTCTCAACAGAGGTTTTCCTATTCCCAGTTCCTGTGTGAGCAGTTAGCCACCCTATACTGTGAAGAATCCAGGTTACCAGTGAACCACTGTCTAAAAGCCTGAGTGTTCAAAATACCATATAAAACTAATAGTTTAATTGTTTTATTCCATATGTTTGTCATTCCTATTGGAAGTGATTTGAAAACCTAAATGTGAAACTTAAGTTAATCAGTTTACTCAGGTTAAAGGTGAGTTGTGCTGACATACAAATATGTAAATCTTAAGATATTTGTAGTTGGCTGTCAAAATGTGGGAAAAACCTAGATTAAAAATATAATTAGTCACCACGCATAGGGCATGTCAGATAACTTCCCATTGTATAGGGCACAGCACCAAGTACACACAGCCGTCTTACATCCTGAAACATGTAGCTTACAAGAGGAATTAGAAGCTTTCTAGGAAATTTTGCTTTGACTGTAGTCTTGATGTGGTTATTTTCAATGAACCCTACAAAGATGTAATGTGGTTATTTTCAATGAACCCTACAAAGATTTCTTTGTAGAAATGTGGGTGCATATTTTTCTACACTGATATTTTTCTACGCTAGTAGACCAATGAAGAATTAAGGAATCATTCTCTTGTTTACTATTTGGCAGAGATTTATTGACTATGTTTCCAAACTGCAAGAATTTCAGTCTTATGAGAGATAAATACACACACAGAGGCAGATAATTTGAACATAGCATGGGAAGTGGAAACAATGGGCAGAGTATATGAGATTCTGGAGGAAAACTGCTGATGGATTTAAAAAGTGTGGTAAAGTGTTTGATAGAAGAGGGAATACGCGAACCTTTTGAAGATGTACAAAAGTTAAGAATACATTGAGTGTAAAGAAAAAGTGGTTGAAAGAGAGCTGTGCATATAAGTACTAATGCGCAAAGGACCCCGAAGTGTCAGGAAAGTAAGAAAACTCAGTAGCTCGAGGCAAGCAGAGGGAAGAACATGAGGGAAAAGCGTAGTAGTATGCAACCCCATCCATCCAGTGGTCAGGAACTTAGCTTGTATGTTTGATAATCATGCATTTTATTTCCACTGTTTACCTTTTTTAAAAAAATCTACATTCATATTATTTATTTGCCATCCTTCCAACAACTATGTCATATTTTAGCACAGGTATTTCAAGCAGGGAGGAATTTATTAGAGAGAATTACATACTTCATTGAAAAAGAGGAGTGGAGTCAAGTCTGTCTCCCTTTTGTTGATTTTAGGGCACAGTATTGTTGCTCTGAAGCAGATAGGGAAACTGCCTTACTCCAACTGATTCAAGTACCTGTTACACAGATTGCTGACTAGACACTGCTGTGTTAAATATTGTAGCCAACAGCCACACCAGTGAGGAGCTGGGCTGAGTCTCACTTGCATGTTCTGATGATTGATTGAGGGAACCTCACTCAGAACCTAGAACCTTGATATAAGGGAGGCTCTTGTTCTAACCCTTTTGATTCAGAGAGGTAGGAGAAAGCAATGACAGTCAATGACCAGCAATCCCAAATCAGATAGAGAACAAGTTTGTACTGGTCTATATATAATCCTCCCAAAGAAACTACCTTTATTATAATGGTATCCAGAAAAAAGAATCAAGGAAGCTGATAAGGGACTGAAGTCAGGAGAGTAGAAGACCCTGGATGGATTAAGGAGAAAACAAATACCTTTAAAGGAAGAAAGAAATGACTAGAATTGGAAAAACATCTTTCTTGTAGTAAAATTTAGATAGATTTCAATGGTCATCCCTCTACCCCAATACTTAACTCTCTCATTTTCTCTGCTTCTTCTTTGCCAGAGGCCAGAAGGCAAATGTGGCATTACAAAGATCATGAAGCTGAATGGCCATCTAGGTGTGAGAATGTGTATTGTCATCTTTCTGTTGCGAGGATGAAATACCGGATAACATTAACTTGAAGGAGGAAAGTTTTATTGGCTCACAGTTTCAGAGGTTGTAGTCCATGGTCAGCTGGCTCCGTGGCAGAAATACCATAGCTGAAGTGCATGGCAGAGGAGGGCTGCTGAGCACATGCAGGAAGCAGGGAGCAGGGAAACAACCTGATGGGAAGGGATCAGGAACCAGATGTATCCCTCAAACTCGCATCCCTGTGGCCCATTTCCTCCAACTAAGTCCCATCTAACAACTGTCAGCTCTCCATTGGGTTAGCCCATCATGAAGGTAGCCCATCATAATCCAGTCACCTTGTTAGTGGTCTCCTAATCCAGTCAAGTTGAAAAATCAAGATTAACCTTCATTGAACACAAGTGTCACTTTGAAAATTAATTTAAGATAACTGTTCTAAACACATATACATACACAAACAACACAGCGTCTGACACTTATTTTTTAAGTATTAAAGCTAGCAAGTTTTTTCTTTGAGCAGTTAAATTGTTTATCTTGTGGCTGTCATCATCTTTGTCAATAAGTGATTCTTCAAAGTTACTACTTTGGTGGAGGTTATTTTTCACTACTTTTAAATAGTTCCCTTTGAATTTTTGTATTGCCTTGGAATTTTTAGATTTACAATCTCTGGCTAGTATGGTATGTTGCTCTGCCCCATTCCCTGTCCTTTGCTTCCAATCCTGGACCTCCAGTTACATGCATGTAAGACCTACCCCATGTGTCTTATGCTTTTTAATATATCTTAGTATTTTCCCTCATTCAGGCATAGCTCTGCCTAATTTCAATTTAGGAATACAATTTTACCACCTGTTTTCTTAAGCATGTTCTGACAGTTATTTTAAAGCCTATATTTGATAACTGTAAAATTTAATTATGAATTACTATTAATAGTATTAATATTAATACCAATGATACTAATGTAATACTAATACTAATATTACTATTACTATTAAGTTTGCCTATCTCCTAGTTTCAAGTGATTTGAAACAGTGTCCATGGAATAGGTTACCACATTTACATGGATATCTGACATTGTGATTGTGCCTCAAGAAAAGTACTGTAGAATGATAACTATTCACATTGTGCTACTTGAATATTTATGTCCTGGTTGTTTTAGTTGCTTACTAGTGTATAGCATGTACTTATAAATTTAGTCTAGTTTTGTTGTCGTTGTGCTAGTGAGGATGTTGATCTACAAGCTACCCTGCTGTAGATGAGTGGAAATTTAACCCTTTTCCTTATTTCATCTTCTATAAATTAATTATTTTGGGGGTTTTCCTCAGTTTTTATTAATGTATGTTTTCAGTATGGTAAATATATTAACTGTGGGAGAATTGGTGCATAAACATACTGATCTCGATCCTTTTTTACTTCCCTCTTGTCTCTCTATTACTCAGATTCCCTTCCCATCCTTCCAAATAACCAACTCATTCATTTATTGATTCTTTGTAGTTTTTTTAGTCTCAATTTCCTTAATTTCTGTGTTGATCTTTATAAATACTGTCCACTGGTTTCAGATTTGGATTGTTCTTGTCTTTCTAGTACCATCATCAGGTTATTTATTGGAGATCACTGTATTTTTATATATGCATTTAGAACTATAAACTTTCCTCTTAGAATTGCTTTCCTTGTGTTCCGTAGGTTTGTTGTACTCCCATTGCCATGTAATTAAAGGAAAATTTTTTATTTCTTCCCTGATCTTTCCGTGATTCATCGATTATTCAATAATGTATTATTTAATCTCTATTTTTATGTAGTTCCCATGGCTTCTTTTGCTGTGACTTCTAGTTTCTTTCTACTGTGATCTGTTAGTATTCAGGAGATTATCTCAGTTCTCTTCTGTTTATTTAAGCATGCTTTATGACTGAAGATATGATGAAATTTAGAAAACATTCCATGGGCTGTTGAGAAAAATGTATATTTTGTTGTTGGATGAAATAGTTTATGGATATCTGTTAAACCCATTTGTGCAGTACTGTTATATAATGCCCATGTTGTTTTGTTGAGTTTTTGTCTGTTTTTCCTAATTGTGAGAATGGTATACTGAAGTCCCCAACCGTGATTGTATTGAGGTCTATCTGTCCTTTTAAATTCAGTAGGTTGTGTTTTATGGAGTTGGGTGTGCCAACATTTTGTGCATAGGTATTTACAATTATTGTTTCTTCCTATTGAATTGCTCCCTTTGCCAGTATGTAGTGATCATCTTTGTCTCTTTTAAGCAGTTTCAGCTTGAAGTCCATTGTGTCTGAAAATAAGATTCAGGCTCTGTTGAGTGGCATATCGTTTTCCATCCTTCCACTTTCCATCTGTGCACATCCTTTTCTAGGTGGTTTGTCTCCTCTGGCAATAGATGGTTGCCAGTGTGCCAGTCCGTCTCCATTGCTTGTGAGTTATTGCAAGGTGTTTATCAAATCATTACATTATCGCATTATTTAAGCGCTGATTTCTTTCTTTTCTTTTGTTTAACTACTCTTCCTGTTAGATGTATACTTTTGTTTGGTCTCTGGTGCTAGCGGCCTCCCTGACTCTGTCTAGGATTTCCTTAACTGTTTTCTGCAGTGGTGGTTTGGGGAATTATGTATTTCCTTAGGATTTGTCATGTAAAATCCTTAGTTCTCTGTCCATTTTCAAGGCTAATTTTGAGACTGTTTGAAAATATTTTTCATTTCATCACCTTTATTCTGTTCTTGAAGCCTCTCAGGAGAAAGTTGTGTAGTTCAAAGTGAATTTTATAACACTGTTAAAAGTGAGAATGGACTTCAGTTGAGATACTGTGGTCTGTAGCTACTTAGGTATCACTAACAGTTTTTGTCTTGACTAAAAGCATAAGGTTAAATTTGCAATTACGCTGTGAAGTTGACCTTAATATTTACCTCATTAAGGGCTAAGGATATAGCTCAGTGGCACAGCACCTGCAAAGTTGTGAGTTCGATCCCCATTTCCCCGCCTCCGCCAAATTACCTTATTTGTAGTCTCCTTTTTTGGGAGGATGGATTACCCTTCACTTCCTATATATTTTTAAATGATATAACCCACAGCCTTCACACTGAGCTATGTTTCCAACCATTTTTTCAATTTTCAAAATTTTTGTAAATCTTGAGACAGAGTTTGCTAAGCCACTAAATTGGCTAGGCTGGGCTTCAACTTCGTTCTTTGTGCCTCAGCCCCTTAAAGTGCTGGGATTACAGGCATGCACCCCACTTTTATCACAGATTTTCTGTGTGGGTTCTCCTTAGACTTGTCCTATGAGAACTGAAGTTTTAAAACCCCATTACTCATTTAGATTGGACTGAAAGCTATTATGCATTCAAAAGTCACAAAGTAAAATCATTTTTAAAATCATTATTTTTGTGTTCTTTCCTTATGTATCATTTTTATCATGCTGTTCCTTCAGTTTACTGTGATCCTTGCATGTCACGTCTTCCTAGAACTTTGGCACATTCTGAATGATGGACTTTGTGTTGATCAGTGTTTTTCTTGGACAGAATTTTCAGCAAACTCTGGCCTGGCAGTTAGAATAACTTCTAAACAACTTTGTAATTTGAAGCTTCTCCGATTGAAGATACTAGATTTATAGTCAGTAAAGTTTCCACTGGTTAGGTCTGTGTAGTGATTATATGAATTCTTTCAGTCTTGACAAATTTGTGTCACCATTCCATCTTTCGTAGTGGGCACTATTTTCGATCTGGGACAGTTTGTGTATATTTGTAAGAAGATACAGGTGTAGAAGAGTGTTTTTCCCCATGAAACACTTCCCTTTCCTACCATATTGCTTATGTTCAGTCTTTTCTACTGACCAGTAAAGACAATGAAGAATTTGGTAGCTTATTAAAACTCAAATTAAAAATTCTGCTCACCAGTAAGGTATGAAAGTATGAAGATAAATTGATTTTTAATTGAAAAACAAGGGCAAACAGATAGTCACCATTGTAAAACTCAAGATATCTGCCATCTTTTTTAAAATAAGAAATAATTATTATACTCAAATTGCCATTTACAGTTGCATTAAAAATTATACAGGGCCACTTTATATAAGCTAACAGATTATTATTAATTCCCTGATTATCTTCCTCTATGCTTTGATATGTGTGAATGAGAAACCATAGAATTGATATTAGCAGTATCACCTCATATAATCTGTTTTCACAATCTGTCTTTAATTCTACAATATTTAAAATTTTAAAAATCTAATTTTTTTGAAAGCTCTGGGATATGCAGATATTTAGAGTCTTTATAACATTTATTATTAATGTGCATTTCCTTTACTGCAGACATGTTAATGTTTATGACTATCTAGCACCACCCCAAACCCTCCTGTCAGTGCGCTTACATTTAGAAATTATACAAGTTGAGTTCTGAATTGTGTATGATACTGTAAGCTTAAAACAAGAAATCATATTTTCCAGTTTTTTTCCCAATTAGTTCTGATAGTTATTCTTCATGAGTTCAAATGTCTTCAGCTGTACAAATGATGAGTGTATTCCAACATTTGGCCCTACTGTGTATTGTGTGATTTATTGAATACTCATAGGTCATGTCGTTTTATGGAGGCCGAATTAATATAAAGTGTGTGATGCAGTAATCTCCTTAATTTTAGCCCTAGTGTGAAATAGATAATAGCTACAACAAAAAAGAAAAACCACTACTAAGTTTGTGTACTGTGTGTCAGCAGTTACATTTAATAATTTAATTTGAGGCCTCTGTTTAAATGTTGTAAAAATATTAATACCATTTCATAAACTAAGGAATGAAATTTAGAAAATTGAGACATCGCTTATGATCATAGGATGAGTATAGAGCCAGACCACAAACCTAAGGCTGTTGAAATCTATAACCCATGCCTTTAACACTTCCCATACTGCTGTAACACATCATTTATAATGAACTACACAAGAATCTTAATACATTTGAAATGAACATTCACTATCAATTCCTGATACTCTTGTCTACAGTAACAAAATGCTAGTAGCAAATCAGTTTCCTTTTTTATGCATCATGTATCTGAGGTCCCCTTTCCTGGTGTCAGCTGGCTTGTGTTCAAGAACTACAAACGAGTTTTTAGTGTGAGCCTGTGAAAAAAAAATTACAACTATGGTGGTAAATCTGCTGAAATCATATAATGAATTTAAAACCTAACGTAAATGCTTTCTGGATTATCTGTCACTTGGGATTACTTACGCTGTGATCCTTTCAGTGACTGTAGATGATGGAATGTGGGGTGTTTTATTGGAACTGTAAGTTCTTATGTTAAGAATAAAATGAGCCATGTAAACATAAGTTTGCTTATTTACTTAATAATTAATTTGGGATTTCATCACAGGAATCATTTAAAACCAAACCACAAAGTAATTTTATCTCATGGGAACTGAAATCCTGTTATTTGTATTAAAGAAGTGACTAATGTGCCTGACTTCTTTCTGTTTTCAATAATAAACAACTGAATAATGTGCAGTTTTTTTTAAAGAGATATAAGGAAAATTACTATAGGAAAAATCTGCTAAGATATGTTTGTGACACCTCTGAAAGCTTTAAACTTTAGACCTTTTCTGCTTTATTAAACAATACAACAGTATTCTGTAAATTGCATGAAGTAAAAGTAAAATACTTTATACAGGTGATGACAGTGATCTCAGTGCCTCTTGATCTTAGACATAAATTAGACACTCAAATGTAGGAGTAGTATTGCATTAATAGAAAGGCCAGGAATTTTACTGTCAGAAACTGCTAAAAACAGTGTTTTGACATTGTCACATACCACCTGTAGAATCATTGGCACATTTCTTGACTTCTCTACTTCATAGTTTACTGTGTGTAAACTGTGATTAATGAGAGTTTTCTACATTGAGATATTGTGAAGAATAAACAATACTCTATAATTATGCAAAATTAAGTTTTAAATATCATTTATATGCAGTAAAAGGGATTCAAGTTTGGGGCCAGGATTTAACTAGCACTAGACATTGTTTGAGCTGATGTCCAGAATTCTTATTGTAAAAAAAGCAGATTCTTAATGGATTTCAGGGATCATCTAGTGCATTTGTGACTTAAACTCTTTGACCCAGTTTTATACTTTCTTGATTAAAACAACATACATCTGTACTCTTCCATTCACACACTTAGAACACAAGTATGAAAATTACACAGTACTTGAATGAGGGCATACATACGTACATGTATGCATGTGTACAGAGAGGTCATAAACTACAAATTAACTTTGCTGCCTCTTCTCAGCATGTAGACACATGCACATACATATGCATGCACAATCATTCCTCCTTTGATTTTTCAGTGTCTTTCATGCTAAAAGGTCACACAAAGACATATATCTATCTAAGATGTATAGATACATGTCTACCAACATTTATAGCAGCATATAAACTGTATCCTCATGTCCATAAAATTTATGTATATGCATATTTGGACTTAATGCTTATATTTACATGATTAACACATGTAGAAGAATTAGAAGAAGAAAAACTCAGGGAAAAACATACTAGAAGGGCTGAGGATCTAGCTCAGCGGTCTAAGCGCCTGCCTGGCAAGCACAAGGTCGTGAGTTCAA
>RJWT010042767.1:0-12069 GCA_004365215.1 Cuniculus paca | reverse complement strand
CTCATATGTTGTATGTGAAAAATTAAACCAGGAGAACAAAAGTATATCCAATTGTAGGTCAAATACAATGTAAATTCTGTTTCTTCTCTAAATTTTTCACTGAGTCCATAGAATGGATAGAGCAAATAACTTGGCATACCCTTACTATCTTTTTATTAATGACTATCATTAACTTCCTGGTACCCAAGTTGTGACTATAGACTACATGTTAAATACTAACTAAAGCACCAAACAGAACACCTACCTGAAGTAATTCGCTTTTGGGACGAGGGTCATTTTTTTTTTTTTTATACTGGGGATTGAACTCATGACCTTGCACTTGCCAGGCAGGTGCTTTGCCACTGAGCTATATTCCCGGCCCCTAAAGTAATTCTTTTTTCTTTTTTTTGCAGCACCAGGGATCAAACTTACAACCTCACACTTGCCAGGCAGGCACTTAGACCACTGAGCTAGATCCCTGGCCCTTGTCTTTTTGAGACAGGGTCTCACTATGCTGTTCAGGTTGGCCTTGAGCTCACTTTGTAGCCCAGGCTGGTCTTGAACTCACAGTGATTCTCCTGTCTCAGCCTCCTGAGTGCTGGGATTACAGGTGTGCACCACCATGCCTGGCTCTAAAGTAATTCTTTATAACTAAAATTACTGTTCTTAATATTGTATTACATTAATTTCAAAAATTTTTTATTATATACTGATTCTATTTTTCTTAATTCTGAGTTATTTTTAACCATAGTATTTCCGGTCATATCAGAAAATATTTACCCAGTTTTTGATAAAATTTAGATTTACTAAAAAATTTTATTAAATTCCTTCACAACAAGTGTGTGATTTACAGTGATAACTGAATAATAGCATATCTTTGTGTGAATTTTTCTACCTTTTTCTTAAGATCCTAGAAAACTGATTAAAACTTAGTTCTCTTAACCCAAGAAAGGGAACTTATTACCCAACTTGAAAATATGTATATGTTGCATCAAAAAGTAAATGAAGAAAAAAAAATGAGCAGAAAGAATGGTAAAATTCTTGTTTTGACTCATGAACAAGTGTAGTTCTTTCCTGGGAAAGAACTGAGTAGAACATTTGTTTCTTCCCTTATACAAATAAGAAAATCGAACATCTTGCTTTCATGGTTGTAAGTGTTACATTTAAGACAGACAGGATGATAGTCACAGAAGTTCCTTATATTGTAAGTTGTCATAAAGCAAAATGGCAAGGAGAGAGAAGAGGAACATCAATGATACATAGAACTTGAAATTACAATCTCCTTAAGTACATGGCAAATGGGCAGTGACTGTTCTAATGATCCAGCTACAAACAAGTCTCATTGTTCTGCATTCCAGGTTTGTGCTTTTGCATATAATCTATTAATTTTCAGAGACTGAAAAATAATCAGTGGTGAAGACCTTTTAAAAATGTATCTCATATAGTGATAAAGATTCTCATAATAATATCACTCAGAGATAAAGTATCTTATGCAAAACTCAAGATTATCTGTATCTACTTCTATGACTAATTTTAGTTCATTTAAAGTAACTGTCAAGTCTAAAATTTTCAGATTCCAAGAAACCCTAAAGCATTGATTTTAACTTGCATACGCCATATTCCTACACAGAGCACTTTGTCATGATATTGGGTTACAGCCTACGTGGTTTCTTGCTTAGGAAATTTCTATCCTCTCTTGAAGATTGAGTCATTTTTCTCTGTCTAATCATACCAGGACCTCTTCCTAAGAGTTCACTGGGCAGACACAAAGCACTTGTGGTAGTCACCCTTCATCTATCAGGTTTGCATGTGTTCCTAACCTTCTTACGATCTTTCTGAAGAATAAGTGATTGACAATGGTAGGAATCAATCATAACTGTTACCTATCTGCAGTAGATTAAATGAACAGAGTCGTCTGTGTTATTTAGAATCAACATTCAGCAAGCTGACAAAATTTTTATACAAATGATGAAAGCTTTTCATGCTCAATTTATTTCTATAATTTGAAATCTATGCATAGGACAAAGTTATATATGAGACTTGCTTGAAAACAATGATTATCAGTCTTGATTTCTTAGTCCCATCTTTTTTAGGCAGAGAAGAAAAAAAAAGATCCTAAATGTAATGTGAGTGATAAGCACATCTGTATCTTATGAATGAGAATTTCATAAAGGCATTCCTGAAACAAGTTTTACCAATTTATCTTTTTACACAAATCCACAATTATTAATATTTAAGTTTGATTTAGTGCTACATACATTTCGTATTTATATTTTGATGTTACAATGTCATTGTTTTGTATTATCAAATCTTATTTAGTGGATAATTTTTAATTTAGCCTGATATTATTTATCTAATAGTTGTGGAATAATTTTTTCTAAATATTTCTTTCCTTTGGAAATGTCTGAGATTTATGATTATATTCTATTTAAAACTAAGAATATCGTTAGCATAAATAACCAAATGTGGAGTTATTGGTACACAAGAATCATCATCTAGATTCACACATGTAAGCTTATTTCTTTCATGCAAACAAAGCAGATTGGAGAATTTTTATTTTATTTCGTTTTTTTGTGAAAGATTATTTTGCAGTTTTATCTATGCTGGTCTCCCTGATCTTTCCTCATTGAAAGGTGCATTGTATGAACTTAACTAATGAATTGAGAATTCTGACAAATATTCATGGTTTTTGCTTGTTGTCAGCTGTTATATTAAGTGATTTCTATTTATGTTTTATGTTTTTTAATCCCCTTTTTGCAGATGAGAAAAATGAGACAAAAAGACATGTACATTTGCTGAGTCCTCTAAGCAATAAAAGCAGAACGACTGTCTGTAGACATTATTCATGGTCTCTGATTAAGTTCTAAAGAGATGAGTAGTTTTGTGTGAATGATTCACATACATAGAAGATTTCATGACTGAAATTATTTGTTTCTGAGAGACCCTCAACACTTCTGGTGTGCTCTGCATGTAATGATTGGGACCTAGAAGGAAATCAGTTGCTGGAAGTAGTTCACCTGGAGCAAGGCATATCCATCCTCTTCTGTACACCCTGTTGATATAAAGACATGTCCATGGGACCTAGAGATACTTTTGCCATCATGAGCTGCCTGTCAGTCTACCTAGGTGTCAGATCCTGCAGACACAGTCCTGATGTATAACACACAAACAGGTGGCAGGAAAATGAATGTTTAACGCAATTTTAAAATATTTTAAGGGGTACAGGGATATTTAAAAATACATATTAAATATGTATATATTATTAAATGGGTGTTAAATGTAACATAAAATACATGGTACACATATTTCATACTATTATTGTACACCACAGAAAATTAAAGGCCATATGTAAAAAACCCAGCAAGACTCAAATAATACACAATTATTTAGAAAATAAATATGAATTTTAAAAACGTGTTTGAATAATATGACACAATTTATGTCTAGACATTAAGGAGTGTGTGAATAAATGAAACACATGGTTCAAGATAGACAACAGGTAAAAGGTAAATCCTTCTCAAAACAGTGTGCAAAGGTGTTGAGATGACAATTTAACTCCTAATGGGAATCAGTACCATTAAAAAGGATTCTAAATTTAATCTGAAAGATGACAAATTACTTTAACAAGTTAAACAACAATTGTGATTCACAGCATATTTATATGCATAAATACACAGTGAGAAAAAGGAAAATTCTGTCATAAGAAAATGAACACTTATAAATGAATAATCCATTTGGAAACTGACAGAAATACATTGCCATTGAAAATGTGACTACTGCACATTTTAAAGTAGTAATTTATGACATAGCTTATGAGTAAAAAATGGTTTTGAAAATTAATTTTG
The DNA here is from genome assembly GCA_004365215.1 of Cuniculus paca. NCBI lineage: Eukaryota > Metazoa > Chordata > Mammalia > Rodentia > Cuniculidae > Cuniculus > Cuniculus paca. The sequence continues at coordinate 8,245 of RJWT010042767.1, read as the reverse complement.
TGAAATTAATGTACCCTTTAAATTCTCTGAAGATTCACCAAAATAATTTCAGCAGTATTACATATTTCAATCTGTAAAAATATATTAAATGCAGCAACAGCAAGGACACAGGTACATTTTTGCTTGCCTTGAAAATGTTATCTACAAGTATGAAATTACAACCCACGGTTACAACTGAACCCTGTACAATTTATTTTTATAGTATCTTAGTTACTTAATTTTCATAAATAACTAAATGCTGTGTTTTCCTAAGTTTAACATTTTGTTCTTAGACTAGACCATTCAGAAATTTTTATTCAAATGGAACTACAAAAATGGCTATGGTCATTCAGATAAACCTATCTATCTATCTATCTATCTATCTATCTATCTCATATAATTTGTGACATCATTATTGTTAGTAGACCTACTAGTAAATAAATAGCAAGTAAAATAATTAAGCTGTGAAAATGGTTTAACTAGTAATATTTGTCAATATAATTTGAATGTTAAGAAAATAGAGAAATTATGATGAATATACATGTTTTTTGATTCACATTATTTAGATTTGAAAGAAATTTTTTCGAAATTGCTTGTATTTTTCTGGAGTTTCTGACTAAATGTTCTGTGTATAACTCGAGTTTACTGATAATAAAACCTAGTAGTTTACAGTGATTCATTAGTTCTCATGTATTGAGTTTGTATGAGTGTGTCTTTAAATATCTATTTAAAAAACTAAAGCAAAACACAACCAAGAGTAAGGTTCTGAATGATGGGGTTTTTTTTTATTTAAAATTAGAGCAAAATTTTACTCTATCTTTAAAGCAAATTTTGTTAGTAAATGAATACACCACTCTAAACGTCTAAGAATTATGAAAACTGATGTTAACAAAATACTTATGAAATGATAGATTTATGCACATACACATGTGCAGAGAATATAACTATATTATTGTTTGGAAATGAAGCCAAACAAAAATCGAGGCCTTTGTTATTGTGCCGTTGTCTGAACTCTGTTGATTCACTCCTTACCTACATTCTATATCTGAAAGTAAAGTAATTGTGAAAAAGGCGTGGACCTATATCACTTGGCAAGGTCCTCTTTTCTCTCAAATCAGGAAACAAGTGAATATTCAACATAGTGTTTGGTCTTTTGTCTATTTGTTACAATAAACAAAGTTAAGTGTGTGTGTGTGTGTGTGTGTGTGTGCACGTGTGTAGTCATTGCTAAGAGTTCAAATAATCAGAGCCTAGCTTCCTAATGAAGTGCATTAAGAAGCATGAGTAACAGTGTTATATTTTAAATGGATGGATACAACAAGGGAAAAAAGAATCCTGGTATAAGAAAAAGAACACGTTAGTAATGGAATATTTCATTTAAAAGCTGACTGAAATAATTTTGTGTGTTAAGTATGTGGTAAAGGCAGCATTTATGTTTCTGTTATAGCTCTTTTAACCTTTATTCTAATTTCTTTTAAGCTATAAGTGAGTCATGATATTTTGAGATCTATAATTAAAGAACAGCAGAAAAACCAAATATTTTCCTTCAAAGTATTAAAAGAACGACAGATATTTTCCATCATTTTAATCATATTGATTAATTTAAAAATATTTTCACTTCTGGGACACAAGGATTTGTCTATAATTTCAATACAAATATTTGACATTTCATATTATAAATATTGGTCTATGTCATGAAACCCTCCTAAATCTCCACCTTTTCGTTTGTTTATATTTGGCTGGATATTACAACTTCTTATTTTCATTACCTAAATTCAGGGAATCTTACAATAATCACTGTTTCTCTATCTTAAATTTTACTTCCTTGTCATATTTCATGTGTCAGTGGTTTTCAAATTTTACAAAAACTCACTTGCAAGTACCTTAAATAAATATGTCTTTCAGATAGCCTCAGGGAGCTTAAATCTCATGTCTACCTTAACTTAGAATCAGTTTCCTCGGTGGTATTATCCTATTTGTTTTTAAGACTGATAGAAAATAACCTCTGATTGCAGTTTCTTCTTCCAACACTTAGTCCTTTCAGTTCAGCGGCCTGTTACCCACTTTTGTTCAAACTGAAAATATTCTTCATCAGCTATGATACTGATCACAACACTAAACAAAGATGCAATTTGGTTCATGTCAATCCCTTAATTAAAAATCTTCCATTTTTCAAAAAGAGATAAAATAAGTCAAATAAAGAGCTGTTACCAGAGTTTACAGTTCTTCCATGGTTTGGCTATCTCCTTTTGAAAATTTAATTGTGCTTCGCACTTTATTTCATTAGTATATAGCTCAAGCAACATGAAAAATTCATTGAGAGTTTGATTACACTGAAAAATCTGCAATGGCTCGGTAGCATTATTAGCAATTGAAGCTATTTGCTATGGGCAAGCAATAATGGAACTGTCAAACTGAGAGTCTGCATGGGGTCTCTCTGTGTGACTGGGTCTTCTCACAACACAGCTGCTGTGTATTAAAGAAGAAGGAAACCACTTTGTTCATTAAAGGCCATCTCCATTACTGGAGAAGTCATTGGTTTAAACATTTCCAATACCCAAATGGAGGACAGAGGATCCAACCCTTGACAGGAAGAGTGAGAATGGCAGAATGAAGAAGAGAATATTATGTGAACATTTTTCAGTGGAAAGACAAGTTCCAACATGTAGTAAAGAGATATATTCAACTCCTAAACAAGTATCTTACTATTGGAACATGTGGTAGTCTAGAATGCTGAAATTTAGACTTGATCCTATTGGTACAATGCTTTACTCGAGTATGATTCCTTTTGATCTGAAAACATGGAAGAAGGGAAGAAGGTAATAAAAGTTATTCCCCTTTAGACCATTCATGGCAGTATAAGAAAAATCATTTCAATTATCACCAGGTTTTTAAAAAGCGAAAGAATAGAGGAAACAGGGTAGTCATTGTTTCATAGAAATCCTGAAGTCCAACCTAAGTTATATAGCTAGTTTTTCTTCAGTAGAGCCTACTTTTATATTGTGGGAATTACTTCATTGGCCTAAATTTTGATTTTTGAGCTATTCTCCAGTGTAAATCACTTTTCCTTTCAAGTAAGAGATGATCGCTATTTATTGTTTGAAGGGCTTTCTAAGTCTTCTTCCTACTTGTAGAAAGTTGTGAATCTCAGTATTTCCAAAAATTTGTGCTCAAATTCATAGCAATTCTCCTGCCTCAGCAACTCCCCCCACTAAGCTTTGGGATTATGAGTATTAACCACCACTCCCTGCCTCAATGGTTTTATTAATATATATTCATGCATGTAATAACTTTTTATTTCTTTGTTTTCTTTTTATAACCATTTGCTGTACTTCTGGTATCTATTCCTTAAGAAGTTCTGGCATTCTTGACTATTTTACCTTCAGATATATTTTCTGTTTCATTCTCTTCCTTTTCTCCTCCCAGGCCTCCAATTATGCCATGGTAGACATTTTAGCTGCATTTCCTATGAGAAGCTTATATGCACAGTTGTACATTGGTACATCATTGCTTGGAAACTTGTTGAGTTTGGTTTCTGATTCATTTTAACACAAAATATTGTCTGGGTACTAATTGTTTGTTTGGTACCAGACATGAAATTAAAACTGGTTGGTACACATTAACTTTATGTTTTCTAGTAAAAATAATGGCTTTGGGTATTCACAGTTTTGGATTCATGTCCTACCTTTGGAAACCAATTACCAAACATTGACAAGATGACACTGAATTTATCCTTTCTTCTCTTTTACATTCAAGCATGTCCATCCTGAGGCCTTACCCTGCCTGCTGTCTTTCTAAAATGTTACAATAATAAACATGTTTAAAAAGGAAGTTTTTTTGCTTGAATACATTATTACATATTTTATAGTCAATGTGGCCCACACAAGCCAAAATGTTAAAAATGCCTTTCAGTTCCTTAGTTCTTTCTTCAGCTTCTTCTAATGTGCTGTCAACTATGTCCTTTCAATATTATTTCGAGTTTGTGTATTTCATGAGTTCCAATTACCATAGGACATTCCATTATATTTTATTTCTTTAATTTATGCAGAACATATATTTTGGTTTTTTTATAATACTAATATCTGAGTGGAACTGCAAATATTTTCTGTACATTGTTTTTCATCTTAATGTTTGCTCCTTTATGCTTATTGTCTGATATTTTGGTAACTTTTAGTGACACTGAAATTGTGGAAATAATTTGAGTCTCTGGGGACTTTATTGTTGTAAAGAGAGGACTTGATCATAGATTGGTTTCATTTTTTTCTGGCTTAGTTTTGCCTCGCCAGTAACATTTCAGGAGCTGCTGCTGAATTTACTATAACTTCACTTATGCAAAACTCAGAACTAATTTTCTGCCTATGTAGCTCTTAGGACTGCTGACACTATTACTTGCCAATCAGTCATTTTACCTTGCATTAATGAATCAGCAAATGAGAAAACAGTGGCAAGAATGAGGTAGAAAAGGGAGCTGCTTCCCCTTTCACGCAGGTCAGTTTTCATTAAATCTTCACCACATTAGTGTATCTTGAATATCTTCAAACTGATGCTTGCATATTTTTTGGTCTCCATCAAGTAGCCCGTCAGTAAAAGAATCATAAAACATTTGCTTAAGATTGAGAAGACTGTGTATTCTGTAGCTCCAGAGTGTACAGCTGTATATGTGTGTTAGATCATCTGTTCATTTGTGTGTTTATATCTTATGTGATTACTTATTTCACTATGTATGCTAAAGAAATATGTAGGATGCATCAAAAAGCAGTATAGTAAAGGAATAAATGTACTGACTTATAAATTACTCATTCAAATAAAAAATGTAAACAAAGGACATTTAAAATAATCAAAATCCAACTTTTTATTAAAAGAATATTCCAGATATATGTACAATCTTTCATCATAAATGTTTCGAGTCAAATTAGCAATTATAAGGATGAAATAATGAATAATTCAGACTTTGATGAAAAAAATACTGGATGTGTCCTTGTTTGTTTGTTGATTGATTGATTGATTGATTGTCTTTTTGTGACAGGAATTCACTATGCAATTCAGGTTGGCTTTTTCGAAGACCTAATAAATATAGGCAGCCCAGGGACATTTCTTGTCCCAGTCCCCAGAGTCTCAAACTCTGTAGAGGGTTTTGACCCTCTTAGAGTCCTAAAATCATACCACTTGTCTCATTTATTTAAGCCTTCACCATACACTCGTTTGGGAGATTGGGGATCTTGGCCGGGTCCCCGATAATGGATTATGCTTTGTCACTGAAAGGCCCTAACTAGAGAATCACCCTACTTGAAGATGGAATTCACAGGAGATCTGCAGAATGAAAATGGTGGACTTGGTGCCTGCAGTGCCTCTGATGGCCTCTGCTTTACCTCTGAGTCCCGGATTGTGAATAAATTGGCTGCTCAGTCATACTCAATTTATTGATACTGATTTTGGTAACAGATCAGCCTAATTTCTAATAATTTATTTTCTTGTAAACCTAAATTTTGTATTTTATACATGTATATGTTAAACACAAGTCCAATTAGTTAAATACAGGATGAACAAAAATTGGAAATTTTAATTAATTTTATATAATAATATAATAGGAAATATAAAAATGAAAATTTAATCAAATTATTCAATAATTTTTCTGTATTTGGGATAGCTTAAAACATTCAATGTACAATGCAACTTTAAAATCTAAACAGTGGTGGAAAAGCATGAGAGGAAAGCACCTCACTTCATGGTAACTGGGAGGTGAGAGTTTCAACAAGAGACATATCTACCAAAGACACACCCGGTGACCTACCTCCCACAGTCTCCTACCTCCTAACTCCAAGTTCAGCCATGAACTGGATTAATAAATGGGACTGATGCATTGATGCCTGTAGGGTCCCCATGGTCCCATCACTGCTCCAAAAGTTTCTCAACCCAATCAAGTTGACAGTAAATTAGTACACCAACTAAGTGTCTAAGGTAGATGGCAAACTTTGTTACAACACTTGATCCCTCCAAACATTAATGCTTCTTTTTTCTCTTTTGAACTTTATTTTTAGAGCATGTTTATGTTCCTGCTTAAATTGAGCAAGAAGTATACAAACTTCCCATCAGATTTTCTTGCACCTCCTCTAGTGTCACCCCTCCACACTCTGCAGAGTAGTACATTCCTTATCATCAGTGAACCAACACTGACACATTCCTACTACCCAACGTTCATAGCTTACATTAGAGCTTGCACTTGCTGCTATTCCTACAGGTCTGAAAAATGTAGAATGTCATGTATACATCATTCAAGTAACATGCAGAATAATTTCTCTGTCCTAAATTTCCCTTAACCTATACTCTTTTCAATGTGCATTTTTCTCTTTCCACATGAAGGAAAATAGTTTGAATTTAGCTTTTCTAAAAAATGGTTGGTCTCATGCAGCAGTCAGGATGATGACCAAATTTTGAGTTCAATTCTCAAAAGACCTTGCAGATTTCTTCTATCGGTTTTGAGATAGAGCCAATTTGCTCAAGATTTAGTCATAGATGAGAAATCTTGTGAAACAGAGCCAAGCCCTGTTGATTGACCCTACACTAGCCAGCCCCTCACCGAGTCCTGAAAGTGATGACAGATGCATGAGTGCGACTAGCCAAAGCAGAAGGACCATTCCACTAGGTCCACCTCAAAATACCCAACTGCAGAATTTTAAACTGTGTAACTGGTTACTGTTTTAGGTCACAAAATTGTAGAATATGTTTTGTAATAAGATCTGATACCGTTCCTTATAAATATTACATGCAAAAAGTTTTGTTGTTGCTGCTGTTAATGTTTTTTTTTTTTCCAGTTCCCAGGATCGACTCCAGAGTCTTTGCTCTGAGTTACTGCTTCAGTCCTTTTTTACTTTGAGAGAGGGTCTCACTAAAGCGGTCCAGGATGGGCTTGAATTTGGGATGCTTCCGCTAATCACTCCTGAGATTAAGGGGCATGTCGTCATACCCAATGGAGATTTATCTTTTAAAATAGACCGCATGTAAAGAAAACTTCTGATTATTTATTAGTATAACCTCACCTCCTGCTTGTTCTCTGACTGATACATTGGAAGCTGGTGAAACTCTTGGGACATATTCCAGAAAATGCAAGCAAAGAAAGGTCCCTGAATTTATACTTATCTCTCTTTACCTAGATTAATTATTTCCTATTAATTTACCTTATTGCTATATCAAGTTCTTATTTCCCCCTGCTTACTTTTCTGGATGGTAAATGGAAATAATATGAACTAATTCATTTTTAGTTCTTGATATTTTTATTTTTTTATCATAACATTTTGAGTTGATTCTCTCACTTTGTTCAAATTTAAGTAAATTGACAGTGTATTTAAGTATATTAAAAGCATATTGGCTTTCCATTTGTATCCCAAAGTTTTCTGTTATGCTGGGTACTTGAAAATATTTCAATTAACCTCCTCATTAGACAATATCCTGTCTCATTTTTTATGTATTTGTAATAGAACTTAACAGTACTTAGCATATATTTAAAGCACAACATAAGTCAATGATATTTTATGTTTTCTTTTAAAAAGGCAATAAGTAAGTAATCCAACATACTCCTACACATTTATCACAAATATTAAGAATGGTGACTTATCATTTTATGTACATAAGGAATTTAAATGGAAAAATATTGGTAGTTATAAAATGCACACATTACTCATTCTTTCTTAAATTCATGTATTGTTATTAACAGTAATAATTGAAGAAAAGTGGTAAAAGAATATAATTTTTATCTTTTATTTAATTACAAGGAGTATACTCAGTGGATAACTTCTGTCTTCAAAAATTCAATTGAAATCTTTCATATGGTATCCTTCTGTTACTCGAATATAAAAATCACACTGAATGAAACAGCAAGATACTTATTTAAGAACTGACTCATCAAAATTTATATTTGAAAAGATTTTATTGACCTCAGAGTCAATGGAACTTCAGGCAGGAATTTTGCCTGTGCACACACAAGATGAATCAGGACCCAAATGAATTAATTTAGTGCCTATCTACAATATAGACGGCAGTCTTTCAAAATGAACACGTAAGTTGCAAAGAGCCTGGTTTCCAAGTGTAAAGCTGAATTGCTTGTTGTTTTCGCTTAGCAATGTAAGAAAAATATAAATCTCTTGTTAAAATATGCAGAAATTCTGTAGCATAGAATAACCTTGTTACATGATTAAATTAACCCTTCAATTGTATGTTAAAATTTTGTACAGAGTTTTCAGTACAGGGTATGGTTGGTATCTAAAGTATT
>RJWT010042766.1:0-12076 GCA_004365215.1 Cuniculus paca | reverse complement strand
AAATACATCCTAACGGGCGATGAAGTAAAAAAGATTTGCATGCAGCGCTTCATTAAGATTGATGGCAAAGTCCAAACTGATATAACCTACCCTGCTGGTTTTATGGATGTTATCAGCATTGACAAGACTGGAGAGAATTTCCGTCTGATCTATGACACTGAAGGTCGCTTTGCTGTTCACCGCATTACACCTGAGGAGGCCAAGTATAAATTATGCAAAGTAAGAAAGATCTTTGTGGGCACAAAAGGAATCCCACATCTGGTGACCCATGATGCTCACACCATTCACTACCCTGATCCCCTCATCAAGGTGAATGACACCATCCAGATTGATTTGGATACTGGCAAGATTACTGATTTTATCAAGTTTGACACGGGTAACCTGTGTATGGTGACTGGAGGTGCCAACTTGGGAAGGATCGGTGTGATCACCAACAGGGAGAGACATCCTGGCTCTTTTGATGTGGTCCATGTGAAAGATACCAATGGCAACAGCTTTGCCACCTGGCTCTCCAACATTTTTGTTATTGGCAAAGGCAACAAACCATGGATTTCTCTTCCCCGGCGAAAGGGAATCCGCCTCACCATTGCCGAAGAGAGAGACAAGAGGCTGGCAGTCAAACAGAGCAGTGGGTGAAATGGTCTCTAGATGCCAGGAGGGGCGTCATCTGTACTCAGTAATACAGCATGATGACAGGCAAAAAATAAATAAATAAATAACATACAGAGTTTGGTCAACCTATGTCGATACAAAAATGTAAAATAGACAGTTACTGTCTATGTGTATGGTGTTTAAAATATGTAATACCTTAGTGTACAATGCACTGAATATATACATATTCAGAATATATATATATATAGTTTCAAGGAATCTCCTTTTTAAGAACACTTAGAAATTGCTAACTTCCATTTCTTGATTTTCTGCATTTTAGCAGAAGTTTTCCTTCATCTGTTCTCTATAGTTACACCTCTGAATCATGGCTGAAATGAACTCAAACCAGAGCTGAAAACCAGTGCCTCAAATGGAGCTAGGGTTTATTGAGCAACTATTCCATATAAAGTTAGAAGACAGTTATTTACCGATGACTGATTCATAAAACTTACAAGCTGCCACTGCCTTAGGCAGCCAAAAAGTAATGGTATGGAAAATATATCCACATTTTAAACAATGGAATTATGAGCTTAGAGATAATCTTTTTATTCATCATTTTCAGCAGCTTTGGTTTTAACAACAAAATAGTTATGGAGAGGGGGAGAAAGCAAGTAGAAGATTAGGGTTGGCTTCACAGTTCAGCTAGCTTTGCTACAGATTATTGGTGTCCTTTTTTCTCTCTATATGAATTTAAATCTAAGTTCATTTAATTGTTCTAGAGCATATTAACCTGAATTTCCTAGTATAGTAATGCTGCAATCCAGAAAGTATAAAAGGCTTTTCAAACTGTCAAAATACAGTGTCTGTTATCAAAGATATAAATTATTCCACTTTCTACTGAAGCTGAAAGTCATTTACCCTAGTACAGAAATTTACATAACACAAAAGTCTTACCCAAAAAGTATACAACAGCGTTCTGATTCACTGAGCGTATCAGTTATCTATTACTGTCATAAAGAAATACTACAAATTTAGTGGCTTAAACAGTGCAAACTTATTATCTTACAGTTCCTATGAGTAAGGAATCAGATGGATTTCTTAAAAATCAGGAAGTCTGCAAAGATACATTCCTTTTTGAAGATGAAGGGAGCATTCAATTTCCCTGTTCCGTCAGGTTATTGGCAGAAGTCAGTTTCTTGCAATTGGAGGACTGATGTCTTCTATTTCCTTACCTAGAGGGCCATTCTCATTCTCATTCTAAAGGTTCTGTCTCAGGCCTAGAGTTGGGGGGGAGTGGGGTCCATGTTTAGGGCAAGTAGGATTAAATTAGGCCTACCTGAATAATCCATGACAATCTCTCCCCATCTCAACGTGCACGCCCTCATCAATTCTACACGACCCTCTTCGCCATGTAACGCATTTGCAGGCTGTGGAGTTCAGGTCACTGACATATTTGGGACATACTTGGGGCTATCCTCCTGCCTACCACAGCCAAAGTCTTTCTAAAGGTCTAGATTGAAGATCCTATGTGATTTGAGTTCCATGACCTCTGATTGCTTTTTCTTTAACTATTCCCCTTGCTCATTTGAGTCCAGCCTTCTCCATTTCCTGGAACATGCCAGGAAAACTCTTGCCTTTGTCCTGAATGTTCTTAATGCCCCACTGTACTCTGCTAAGCACCTTCACCCTGAAAATCTTTGTTTGAACTTCAGTTTCTGAATAGGCCTACCACAAATGTGTTATTTAATAGTCCAACATTTCTGATCATTTCTCACAGCGCCTATAACTCTCTAACTTACTCTATTTTATTCACTTACTTCCTATTGCTGTTCTTTCAGCTAGAATATTAGCTCCACATAAGTGAGGAACTGTCTTTATTTCTATGATGTATCTTGAGGCCCTAGAATATTTTAGGAGCTCAACAAATATTACCTGAATTGGCTGACAGATGGAATTATAGGCATAGACAATCTATGCTTTTTGTGGGTCATATAGACTACAATACAGCTACTTGACACACTGAATTGTATCTCCTTGACTCTTACTCATTTCTATTTTTAAATCAATGACATAAATCAATAGTTCCATGTTTTAATTCATCAAGGTCAATATTCCTTTTATTCTGTTCAAAAGAAAATTTTAAAAAAGAAAAATGATTCACATATCTCTATTTGCCCATTCTCCCTCAGAAACATTTTTGATCCTTTACAATAAAAGTAAATATGTATAATAAGACTAAAATTAAGCCTCAGGAAAATCAGGCAGGAAAAAAGATGTAAAAAAGATGTCAATATTTCCAAAAACTTAAATACAGAACTTAATTTTTATCTCAAGATTTTTTAGCTTCTGCCTTTAGTGTACTCTAAAACCTTTTCATTTTGGACACTTCTGACAAGTCATCACAAGATGGCGGTACATCTGTAGTTTCAAAGTATGTTTTTCTGAAGAACTAGGAATACAAACACTGTTTTCAACAATAGAAAATCCAACTGTTTACATTCCACTTAAAATTATATTTCAAAAACTGCTTCCGTAAGACTTGTCTTGATGTAAGAAACAACTAGGAAGAGATAGCTTAAATTTAAAAAATGCTTTACACTGATTAACCAATAAATAACCTGATAATTTATGATATGACCAAAAAGCCCCAAAGAAACCTGTTTCATTGACTGCCATTAGAAAAAGAAAACGCTCAGTCCTCCCCAGCCTCACTGCCTCTACCCCAGCACACACTGCAGCACGGTCCCCCAGCTCCAGAATCCATGACCTAAAGAACCCGTTACGTGTCCTGAGTCAGAGGTGCCTTTTGTACAAGAACATCACTGTGCTTCAACCTAACAACAAATGCTAACACAAGCAAGATACGTGAGAAAGTCAGTAAATTTTAATATTTAGATATTCAATTAATAAGTGATAGTAATAATTAATAGTTTGCTCATTACATTGAGACAATCCTTTGCATATAGTAAAGTTTTAAGTAGATTTTTATTTTGTGCAGTCAAAAAATAATTTATTTGGCTCCATTTTGTCTTAAAATATTTTTAAGTGCTTTTAAAGAGTGGTTTTCAAATATTTTAGGAAGTCATTAATTCTAGAGTTATAATTAGAACCCTAGAAATTCATCGAAAATACTTCTCCTATGCATTTTAAATTCAAATGATTTAACTATCAACCAAAATGTCAAAGAAAACACACTACAGCTCCACAACCCTGTACTCGAGAATAACGGGTCTTAGTTTCTGACCTACTGTCATTAGTAGACACATATACCGTCTGAGACATTTGTGTGTTCCGGAAAATCAGGTAAACAAGTCACGTCATTACATCCCCCGCTCTTGGGAAGGAACGACGCAGGCTGGGCAGTTCTCTTGCTTCACAAAGTGGGGAATGGGTGCTCAGCGCGACTCAGGCAGCGCGCTGTACTGAAGGGGCGGACAGCCTCACTCACGTGCTGGCTGCCTTGGCTGACGAGGCCGAGCTCCCCCACTCCTTGTGACTTCGGGACTCTCTCAGCCAATTCTCCCACAGGGTAATGGGTTTCCCGCCCTGACAGACCCGTGTTAAGAGACCAAGGTAGAACCTGTCAGGTCTTCCATGGACCAAAGCACAGCATCACTTCCACTGTACTGTACTGGTCAAAACCAAACCGAACCAAAGCAAAACATCACAGGAGAGCAGAAGCAGATGCTGCTTCTCAAGGAAGGAATGTCAAAAATCAGCAGGAATCTTAGGGCAACACATACTCGTTTTTTAAAAATTAGGCTTGGAGCACGCATACTAAACTTGTTAATGATCTAGGAATGACAGTTAATGTTTAGCGGGTACTTGGTGCGCACAGGCATGATTCTAAACAATTTACATGTATCGATTTAATCCTAGAAATCCTATGAAGATGGTCAGATTATTATCACCATTTCATTAATGATAAAATCAAAGCACAAAAAGATCTTGCCCAAAGTGAACTGGTACACAGAATTTGAAAAGTCTGACACAAAGCTCTATGCTCTTAATCACTATAAAAAGAAAATTCTAAGATTCTAGTAATTTTAATCACTACTTTTAACTAGTACTACAGTTATCTAAATTGCATAAATTAACATTGTTTATGAAATTAATGCAAGGACATCAAGTCAAGTGAGTATGACAGTCAGATACCCACTTTGGAAAGCTATTTAAAACTGTCAAAGGAATTTTCACTTCAATTCATTATTTTTAGTAACCTAGTTTAAAAACTGTAAGTTGAAATCTTTTGATTCTACTTATTGACCTGCAATTAATTTCCAAAACTGAATCTATGACACCCACATCCTTCTTTAAGATTCAGATCTTACAAACCCATTAAGAACTTTAACTTCAATCAACTTCCTACGCTAAATAGAAATTCGAACCCTTTTCAAGACAGTCCAAGCCTGCAACATCTAGACATGTGCCTACTTATTTTACTTCATGAGACTATTGTGGAACCAGAAAATGCATTGGAAAGTATTGGGTATTTTGTTTTTTTTTTTTTGTCTTCTTGAGACAGGGTCTTGCTATGCAGTTCAGGTTGGCCTTGAGCTCACTTTGTAGCTCAAGCTGGTCTCAAACTTACAATTCTGCCTCAGCCTCCTGAGTGCTGGGATTACAGGCATATGCCACCACACCCAGCTTGGAATGTACTACAGATAGAAAATTTATTGACCACTTGCATGTCATCATACCCCAAATCACAGAGCTACTGCCAGTCAATTCCCAGGAAGTGAGAGAGATAGAGACTCACCATTCCTCATACTATCAAAACAAAGTATTCAGCAGTATTTTTTTTCTCTCTTTTTGAGACAGGGTCTTATTATGCAGTTCAGGCTGGCCTCAAACTTGCAACGATCCACCTGCCTCAGCCTCCCAGTGCTGGGATGACAGGAGTGTGCCACCATGTCCAGCCAATTCAGAAGTATTATGAACAGGATAAGAAATATTTCAAGTGCTTGCCATTCAAATTTCACAAAAAGTTTAAGATATGGATGAGCTAGAAAACACAAGGCTAAAAACACATACACATCCTCTCATGTGGGACCAGAGTTGAGTGGATACGAAGGCCTAACACTAAAGCTCAGCACGTCTCCTCCACTCCAGAACCCATTATGCCTTCAAATGGTAGCACTGCAATGCCTAGACACATCCATATGGTAACACTCAAACTTCAGTGACAGTTTTCGAGAAATAACTTACACTAAGGAAAGATTAGATCAAGTAAATTTGGCCTATTATCAAAGGCCATTCCAAGTACATTATGATACTGCCACTTAAATTTGTGCTGAAACTGCATCTCTTATGAATTCAGGTCTGAGTCCTAAGACTCTCTGAAAGAATATGCATAGAAGTGGAGGGGGGTGTCTCTTTAAAACTTGAGACCGTGGTTGAAGGCAACCATCTGAAAACACACTTACGTTTCATCTCTTTGCAGACAGTCAAGCTAACTAATGGAGAAAATATCAACATACATACATAGCATGGAGGATAAAAGGGACAACCGGCACCAAGGAGTTTTAACATATTTCTGTAAGAGAGTAGTCGTGTACACACAGAGACGGTAGCACAGAGTAGATAAATGAATGGAACTCAGTGACAATGGAAGCTGCTCTTCAAAGCAGAACTTTGGTGTACAAATAACTTATTTCCACTCAACTCCAAATCTACCCTTCTTCAACCACCTTCCTGATACTGGTACTTCTGCAGACTACATTTCTCCTTTTCAACTGCTGTACTGTAGTTTGATATTGGACTCTGCCAACAGAGGGTGGCGAAGCGGCACAGTAAGTAAGCAAGAGAAATAAAGAATTGTTCCTTCTTCCCGAGATCTGCTTTTGATGCCGTGTGGAGTGAATCAAAGTGAGCAGAACAATGACGATGGAAATAAAGAGTCCTTTCAAAGTAGGGAGTGAAATAGAGCCAGGAGCTACCAAACACCAGCTGCCAAATGTGTGAACATTATAAGAAAAGGAATTTCTATGAAGTCAGAAAGGTTTCACCGAAGTTTACCTTTCCTAGAAGTTCAGGAAAACCAATTTCACATAAAAATGAAGAAGAGCAAAGTGTCAAGGTCAAATCTGTAAGTTAGTCTGATAAAAAGAGAATGATATCTGTATAGACAATGAAAGCATGCCAGAGTCGTGCTCCTGAGATCAAAACTATAGCCTTCAATTTCAAATGGAGCTGAAAGACATCAAAAAAATCATATGAACATGAAAGAATGACATAAACCACAAATAGAAAAACTGAGGTGTAGAACTCAGAATAGAAATCAAAGTTAGAAAACATTTCAAAATGAAAACTCACTTGAAAGAACACAAGTCTTAGTAAATAGAAGAAATATTTAAAAAGTATTGAAAAACACTAAGAAATAGATACAAAAACATTTAGTTCAGTTACTCACATACTTTGTTTTTTGTTTTGTTTTGTTTTTTCTGAGACAGGTTTTCACTTCATAGTTCAGGTAGGCCTTTAACTCACTAGGTAGCTCCAGCTCACCTAAACTTATAGTGATCCTCCTGTCTCAGCCTCAGAGGTATGCACCACTGCACCAAGCTCCCTCACGCGTTCTCTATTATACTAATTTTCCCCTTTCCTAGTCAAGTAGACAAGATTACAAAGTCTAGGAGCTTCAAGAAAGTGCTTTTGTTGCTTTTTAATTGATAAATAAAATGTACTTTCTACCACTATCCTTTTTGTGTACTTTCAAATACTCCTGTATACCCAAACTCATCTTGATTGAATAATCAAGCTGAAATACAGCTAATTTTTTATGAGCCTTTTTTGGGGAAAAAAAATTGTGAAGCTAGGGTAGAGCATTTGTCTAAACTCTTTTATTCACAAGCTTTTTCAAGAAAACAAATCTGTACAAGAGAATTAATTTTCCTAAAGGTCATGCCACTACATTTTAAATGTTCAAGTCTGGTAGAAAATTAAGTAGATTCCTATTAATGTCAACAAAGAACAATATTACAAGTTACAAAAAAATGTGAAATGAGTGTGGATATAATAGAAGACACATCTATTAAAATGAACTTTTAAAAATACATTAGGAGAAAATGATTAATATTGAAGAAAAGCAATTAAGATCAAAGATATACAGTATGGGCTTCTAAAAGAAAAACAAACTACTGAACAGGACAAGCAGTAAAAACAGTAATTCAAGAAAATTTCCCCAAAATTAAAAAAAATTTTTTTTGAAATTACATATAAAAACTTCTGGCTCTATAGTCTTAAGATGCAATTAAAAGTTCTCAAATTCTCAGCTACTATATTGAATATTTCAGAATACTAACCCATGATAACTAAGACATAGTTAAGTAAAATTACTTAATTTTAAATTTTAACATACATGTATTAGGCAAAGCAAGCAATTTGTATGGGATTAATTACCATCACGTTGTAACAGTATCTTTATATGCCAGAATAAAATGGGGTTATACATTTATATTTGAGAAAATGTAAAACAAGGACTTCACATACAGTACAATTGACTGTCAAGATTTTTAAAGGGCAAAAACTTTATATGTACTAATTCAGGGATAATGAATAATGTACTAGGGGAATTAGTTTCAACAATCAAAATGAAAAGGAAGGGTAAGCACGGGGATTATCACATAGCTACAGCCAGGTATGGTGGCATACACTTGTAATCCCAGCACTCAGGAGGCTGTGGCAGGAGGAATGCCACAAGTTCGAGGCTGGCCTGGGCTACATAGTGAGATCCTGTCTCCCAAAAAAAACAAAAGGAAAGAAGAAAAACCACATACATAGCTACTTATACAACTGAGAAAAGATAAAGGAAAAGTACAGCATAGTAATGGCCAAGCATTCAATGTTAGATACAACGATAAAAAGAACAGAACAGAGAAGTAGAAATGGGAAGAACAGGCACCCACTCCCAAAAAAGATTTTACAAGTTTTCAAAAATCACAGCAATGGAGGTAGGAGTGTCCCTGTTTTCTGTATGCTATATGGGAAAATACAGATGATCACTATTACCATTACCTATGTCTTTTTAAAACCAAAATTCTAGGGGATATGACTACAGCAAAAAAAAACTAAGTTTGCAAAAAATAAAAACTACAGCCTTGAATTTGAATTCTATTAGTATGACCTCATGAAGTACTTTAACAAATTCAGTAGGAACAAGCAATTCAAACCAACCAGCTTATGAGACTGAAAAGTTATTTTCAATGAAGGGAAAAAAGGAGCTAAGGCATAGTGAAGACTATGGTTCTATAAGCAATGAAGCTCAAACGATCCCATGTTTGGGAATCTCTTTGTTGCCTCAGGTTAACTCCTGAGTCCTTTCAACTACACTTGGGGTACAAAATTTACCATAACTCTTGTTATGGCTTGTGTCTAGATGTTGCCCCAAAGCCTCATGAGGTCATGGGTGGGGCTTTTCAGATGTGGCGGGAGCTAGTGTGTGAAGCTGAGAATAGGTGTGTGATTACTAAAGTACTCCACTGATTGATCTGGCGTAGTTCTGGGTATGGATAAGGGCATGCAGCCCGGATAGAATACAGAAAAACAGCTGCTGCCCTTGCTTGCTACTCGTTGCTTGCTTTGCGACTTCATTCCTTGCTGCTGCCTTCTGCCTGCCATGACCTGTTTCTCCTGTGACACCCCTCTGCCATGCTTCCTGCCTTGGAGCCAGCCAACTACGGACTGAAACCACTACAAACTCTGAGCCAAAATAAACCTTCCCTCCATTAACATTGGGTATAGGGTGTTTCATCTTAGCAACAAGGAAAGTAACTAAGACAACTACTACGAACACTGTGTCATGATAATGAAGAAAACTATGGAAACTACTATGGTCTAGTTGAAAGGACTCAGGAGTTAACCTGAGACAACAAAGAGATCCCCAATCATTTGAGCTTCATTGCTTATACGTGATAATGGACAGAAACCATAAAATACAAACTCCAAGAGTTCATAAGGAAAAAGTTATTGGTTACCTCTGAAGAGTCTATTACCTTAAAAACTCGTAAGTAGATGTTCTGCTTTTTCCTCCATAAATTATAGCACTAGGTAACAAAACACCGAAGATATCATTTTATAAAAATAATTTATCAAATAAAATTAAACTATCACCTTTTGGTAAATCAGAGTAAATAAGTGAATGCTGATGAAAGAATACAGTATTAGCTATAATCTGAGATCAAATGGGAACCCTACCAAGCCTCCAGACCCAGCTTCTAATTTGCAAAGTGCAGAGAACAGAAGACCACGTAAAACCAACAATACACACCAGCAAATTCTCAGTGTCAGCGGCTCTTTAACTGAAACCACACTGATTTTTCAACAATAAATGATAGCCACATCACTCAGCAACTGAGGTACATCATTGGAAAAGCATTATTAGATGATTTTTGCACTCCGAACAGAATGTATCCAAACTAATGCAAGCACACTATCACTAGATCCCATCCTACAGGGCTAGTACCGCACATGTGATGTATCGATTGAGGAAAGTGTTATGTGGCACATAGCTATAAAAGGAGGAGAATTCAAGAATCTATAGATTAAAAGTGACTTTAAAAAAAATTTGGGGGGGGGGGTACTGGGAATTGAACTCTCAACCTTCACTTACCAGGCAGGCACCTACACCACTGAGCTAAATCTCTAGCCCAAAAGACATCTTTAAAAGAGGCAAACAAAATCAGAGTTTAAGTATGTACATTTGGATAAAATAACAGCACTAAAAATTCATAATGCATAATTTTGTGGATTAATCCTGTCACTGGGACAAAATACTCAACATCCAAAACATAAAGATGTTTATTTTGCCTCACAGTTTCAATGGGCTCAGACCACGGGCAGCTGCCCTTGAGGCATAAACAGCTCGGCAGCGAAGGGGCCTGGCAGAGGAAAGCAGCTCACCACGTGGTGGCTAGGAAGGAGACGGTGAAGGGTGCCTCCAAGGACGAGAATACACCCTTCTCAGTCACCCCCCAGTGACCAGGCCTACCTCCCAACATGAGACTTTTGGGTACATTTTAGACCTAAACCGTAACAGTGGAGAAGGACAGGACTGAAATTAGAATAGGATGAAATAGGATGAAAACAGTTTATAAAATTCTATTTCTTGACGGGGTAGTATTTATAAGGTTGTTTACTTTATAATTTATTAAGGTGTTTTAATTGTGTTTTACTTTGTAATTTAAATGCTTTTTTTAAGGAGGAAGAGAGCCCAGGCGTGGTGGAGCATGCCTGTACTCCACTCACGGGGTCGAATCAGAAGGATGGCGAGTTTGAGGCCAGCTTAGGCTACACAGTAACTTCAAGGGGAGCCTGTATTACATAGTAAGACCCTGTCAGGTGGGTGGGTGCAGCCAGAAAAAGTATAGCTTGATATGATTTTAAAACATCAAGAGCAAATACTTAGAAGATTAATGTCAGCTGCCACACAGAAAATCACAATCATTTTCCCAATTTCTAGATACAGTCAATTTTGTAACTCAAACTAAAATAGGCCATTTTTGGCTGAGGAAGAGTTTTCAATGTCACAGCAAGCACATACAGTAGTAATTCTCCCACATCTTCCTCTTTTTTCAGAGTAACTACACTGAAGAAGAATACCAGATATTTTAATGCCCACATATTAGATACAGGGACTTAGTTGATATTGATGATCCAAAACACTCAAAGTTCATCAAGGTAGGGTCATAAGGAAGTCAAGTGATAAACAGCCTTGGCACCAATCTATCTCACAGTAGCTAAATCACATGGTCAAAGCAATTTGATCATCTGGATGGTCCCCTAGATTTTGTGCTACTCCGCTGTATATGTCACATCATGTCCACTGAATCTACAGGAAATAAGTGACAAAAAGTTTCTAAGAAGAGACTAGAGTAGCAAGCACCAAGAATCTGTTTCTCCATGAGAGTAACAACCTCACTAGCAGAATCTGACATCCAATAGTCTCCATTTACACATCTGGAATGTTCCAAGACCCCTAGTGAATGAAACACAAGTCGCACCAAATCCTATAAACATACTGTTTTTCCCTCTATATACCCACCTACAATAATTTACAAATTAGGCACAGCCAGTGAATAGAACAGTTGTAATAATATATTTCAGTAAAAGTTCTTTAAAACTTGTGAAATGCCAGATACAGTGGTTCATGCCTATAATTTCAGTTGTTGGGAAGTCTGAGGCAGGAGGAATGCAACAAGGCCAGCCTGGGCAATTTAGCAAGACTGTGTCTCAAAATGAAACAAAAATGGGCTGGGTGGTATAACAGTGCTCCCTGGATTCAGTCCCCTGTACAAGGGTGGGAGGAACTTGTGAACTGTTTACTGCTGTGATTTTCTCTTTAGTACCTTCACATTGTTGACCATTTGATCACAGACAACTAAAGCCATGGAAATACAACCACAGATAGAGGAGCTACCACACATCTGTTTTGGAACTCTACAATCTACTGAAGGTTTGCAAACACTAGGGGAAGGATTGGAAGATA
>RJWT010042765.1:0-12070 GCA_004365215.1 Cuniculus paca | reverse complement strand
CAGTCAGCTGAAATAATGGTATCAAGCAAAGATGACGGGGCATTGAAAGTCATCTAGAAATTGTGAAATAAGCTAACACAAATTCTTCAGTTTCACCAGTTACAAATAATTTTTATTTGTAGCAATATTTTTTCTCCTAGGGTGGAGACCAGAAGTGCATCAAGACTGAGTAAGATTTAGGGGAAGCAATTCTTGAGGATATCCAATCACTTTTTGTTAGAACTCTCCTCTTTAGACCAGCTGGGTCAGCAATCTGGTGTACTGATTGACAGTTCAGGCCGTTGTTGTGAGAATATGGAGAAACTGGAACCGAAGCATTGCTAGTAGGAATATAAAAATAGCGTAGCAACAATGGAACACAGCACAGCAGTTCCTCAAAATATTAAATATAAAATCACTGTGTGATCCAGCAATTTCACTTCTAGCTAAATAGTCAAGAGCAGGTCAGTGCATGCTAATGTCCATAGCAACATTATCTACAACAGCCAAAACGTGTAAGCAACCCAAACACCCACCAACAGATGAATGGATAAACACGAAGTGTGCAAGACACACACCCCACACACACAATAGCACAGTGAACTATTATTCAGTCTTTAAAAAATAAAATTCTGATACAATATGGATGAAAATACTATACTAAGAAAAATAAGCCAGCTACCAAAAGGAAAAATATTGTATGGATCGACTTATACATGGTGCTCAGAGAAAGCAAATTCATGGTGATCACCAGTAGCCACAAGAAGAGATAACCACAAGTATTATTTAATGATTAAAGTTTCAGCTGGGAGTCATGAAAAGGTTTGGAGATGGATAGTGGTGACAGTTGCACAATCTTAGAAATACACTTAATGTCACTAAATTGTATACATAAAATGGTAAAGGCTTTATGTATATTTTATCACAGCTGTCAAAAAAAAAGTTAAGGGTCAGGCGTGGTGGCGCACTCCTGTAATCCTAGCACCAAAGAAGCTGAGGTAAGAGGATCATTGCAAGTTCGAGACCAGCCTGGGCTACAAAGTGAGCTCAAGGCCAGCCTGAACTGCATAGTGAGACCCTGTCTCAATAAGACAAAAAAAAAAGGTAAAAAATAAAATGAAGCCGGGCGTGGTGGCATACTCCTGTAATCTCAGCACTGGGGAGGCTGAGACAGGAGGATCATTGCAAGTTTGAGACCAGCCTGGGCTACAAAGTGAGCTCAAGGCCAGCCTGAATGGCATAGTGAGACCCTGTCTCAAAAAGACGAGGGCTGGGGATTTAGTTCAGCGGCCTAAGCACCTGCCTGGCAAGCACAAAGTCGAGTTCAATCCCGGGTGCCGCAAAAAAAGTAAAATAAAATGAATGTCAAGTGGACTTGCTTCAGTACTGGCTCTGCTGTTTATCAGCTACGTGGCCTCGGGTATCTCACTTGACTTCTTGAAACATTTGTTTCTTTTCCAGCAAAATTGGTGTAATTACGCCTCAGAAGTGGTTGTGGTGAGTTCGTAAGACACAGTTAATGAAGTACCTGGGATACCTATCTTCAGATACCTTCAGGTCCTTCAGAAGTTACCCATTATCATCACCAAAACTATTTTTATTCCCTTCTGGTTAAACATAGCCTCTAGAATAGTGCCGGTGAAACTTTTAGGGATAAATACCTACACTGCAACCCAAAACTCACTTATTTATTGCAAGGTACTAACACTGCAATTACACCTGAATACTGAGATTTTAGTTTAGAAAAAAGAACTTGTACATTAACATCTTCTGTGTTAAAATAAAATAACGCATGTGTCATAGGTTCACCACCACTGCTCTAGGAGGATGTCTCCAGAGGGCATAAGAGCACAAGTTCCCAAGCTAGTATTGTCTCCACCTCAGTGTTAAATTGCATTCTAAGCTATAAACTGTTGTGGATTTTTTAAATACAAGAAATGGATCGACTAACATCAAACAAGTGAACATACAAATTTGGAAAATGTCTACATCCTTGACAATAGAAATTTCCACCAAATTATTTCCCATGTCTAAGATACACATTAGAGCAGCACTCAAGACCCCCCCCCTTTCATGGCTCTTTCTGACTATAATATACCCCACCACGATGTCCTATGCATCATCCAGACCCAGGACAAATGCATATTGATGTGTTTGTGCATGTCCAGAGAAAAGTCTGGAAAGATACCCAGCTAACCATACTAATTACATAAGTATGAGGAAATGCTGTTCTTATGCATTACTATAATTTTTCTTGAAAAGCACACATTAGTTTGCTATGAAAAATCTAATCAGTCAATGTTTCATAACTGTATACAGTGGTACCTCAGTTCACAAACTTAATTCTTCCCATGATTCTGGTCACAAACCAAACTGGATGAGAACCAAATCAAATTTCCCCATAAGGTCAATATTCAGTGCTGAACCTAACCATTGAACTTGATTTGGTTCTCATTCAATTTGGTTTGTGATCAGAATCATGGAAAGAATTAAGTTCATAAACCAAGGTACCACTGTATTTGGATTTTTATTGTATGTGTGAATCCAGGAGAAGCCCTAGAACTAATATTATGTAGAGCAAGAGAATTTTACATTGCAAACCACTTCAAACACATAACAAAAGCAACTGTAGAATCTTGTGTTTCAACCATAAGAATGTAAACTTCCTAATGTGGTTTGGTAAAAATCCATTTCTACTTGTAAAAAGAACAGATGGAAAAAAAAAAAAAAAGAACAGATGAGTAGCTCAGTTTTCTGGTCCCCCTCCCACTTGTTTTCCTGGGATGAATTCCTCTACCAAAGAGACCTTTATTAGTAACAACAGGTAAGATGAAAAGGACAGTTTTTAAACTTTTATTATATTTATTATCTATAATTTATATTAAATACATTAAATACTAATATTAAATTTATATTTAAATTGCTCTGTCACACACACCCACTGTGTGATCACAGGAATGTACCTTATCTTCTCTAAGCCTCTGTTTTCATGTCAGTAAAGTGAATGTATCACCACATCCAGACTGTGGCAAGGATCAGAAAAGATAGTGAGAACAGACATCTACTGCCATGCCCACATGCGATCTTATGCACAGGATTCACATAGTTGTTATTGTGCTAATATTAACATCTTCAGCAGCACATGAGGAAATTATTTCCTAGATTCTGTCCTTTTATAATGTTAAGAAAAATCTCTACGATGTTAATAAATTTCAAAGAAAAGGAGTAGAATAGAAATACTTTCAGACATGGCTGGACATAGTTGCGACAGTCAAGAATTTGTTAATTTTTAAACAGGTGAGTACCTCCAGGTTCCACAAATGTGATGAGTGCACTTCGGGACTGTTTATCATAGTCCACACTTTCCACCTCCCCACCTCCATTCCGAGACTTGCTAAAACTCAGCGCCAGCTTGTCGCTCATCTGATCTTCAGGCAGTCCATCAGGAATTTCAGTAACAATGATCTTCACTTTAGAGACATCTATGTGGACCTGGGAAATCATTTCATATTTAGAAATATGGATGAGGAGTGTGTCCATGTTCAACAAAGTTCCCAAAAGTTTTTTAATGACCCTGTTACCTGGAATCTGACTCCTGTGTTTAGTGGAACTGGCTTAGCTGTCAGCTCCACACTCATATCCTTTAGCTGCACTTGATGATGTCCTATTTTTATCACATTTTGTGCAACTGAAAAATAATTTGGGAAGTATTAATTTCCAGCATTTTTAGAGATTTGTATGCTTTTCTTTAAGGAAAAAATTATCCTGAGTGATTAGAATTGTGTTTAATTTTAAAGGACCTAATTTAAACATTTTTCCTTGGAATTTCCAGATGATAATGGTCGCCAAAGAAGGCTTTACTAATGTTATGATATATCACCAACAATGACTGTGTACAAATACTCATCAAGTCCTAGGCTCATCTTAGGAAATGAGTACCTCCTCTTATCTCTTAAGAGATAAGACTAATAAACCTCCAGAAATTCATATATTATTCAGCCCAGCCACACATCCTTCCTTTCCAGTGTTGACAGCATTACCAGAGAATTCCTAATACATTAAAGCTCAGCCAGAAATTCTTCCAAACTGAATAAGCTAGGAAAACTTTTGTGGGCCAGTGTCATTTTCATAATTACTTTTAGCTTTTTTTAACCTTATCATTTATGATTCATATATTACTAGCACTGTAGAAAATACATATTCATTTTTGTATCTGCCTTCCCAAGGATAACATACCAAAGACCACATGGGCTTATATATCAAAGAGAGGGATTTCCTGTTCTGTTTGCCACATTTAATGAGGATTTCTAATTTTTGCTAAAATGCTCTTGATTTAAAAAGCTGAGAGCTGGGCTACACCACTAACAAAGTTGTCAAGTATAATTTATCCACACAGATAAGAGATGCTCAGTAATGTACTTATGCCAAAAGGCACTAAATATTCAGAGAGCAAATATATGTTAGTTTTAAATGTATATGAGTATTTCTTTTTAATTATATAATGTGGTTTTATAAGTGTTTAGTTGTTGCTATTTGGAGCTACTTAAACTAATTTGTCTTATAAACTTCACATGTGTTTATAACTACCAGACAGCACACCATAGCTGGAGGAAGAGAAAGCTAGAAGGCGGGGCGTTGCCATGTGGGAATTCAGACTGACTGTACCACAATATGACTCTACAACTTGTATGATTTTTGTTGTTGTTGTTTTCACTAATGGCAACAGTTGACAATTACAGACAACACTGATGAAGTAATATTGAGATGATCCTCTTTCCCTCTCGCTTTCCCCAAGCCCCCAACATCTGGTGCTCCATTGCAGTACAGAGGGACAACTTGCATGTTGACCTCTGTAATTCTATTTTACTGTGATGAGATCTAACATTGTCCCAGAAGATCAGCATCTCAGAGCCATGCCAAAGATGGAAACAGTGCTGTAGCTGTTTCTGAAGAGAATTCTAATCCCAGTGCTTGCAGGTCATTGCTGTGCAGAGACCTGGCTCCCAAGTCCTGCTTTCCATCTGGCTGTAGCATCCTGATTATCACCTCCCACTGCTGTTGTGGCTCCCAGCCTCCTTCTCCTTTTCAGCTTGGAGTGGTGGTTCCAGGGCAAAGGAAAGCAACTGGGGATGAATACCCTATCTTCATATGCTGTTTTTCCTTTTAACAGTTATAGTTGGTCTACCATGATGAATCAGGTGTTGGGAGAGTGGGTTCTCAGATTCTGACCAGTGGAATGGGTCTGCAGACCACCTGGTCCCACCCTAAGACTCCTTCAACACTAGAATAAAGGCTAGGCTGGTGCCTGCTCAGAGGCATGTTGGTCCAAGACAAAGTACACAGCCACTCAGGGGTCAGCTCTCAGCTCCGTGATTGAGTAACTGTCAGGACCTTGAGCAAGTTGCTGCTCTCTTTTACACTTCCATTTCCTTATCTAGACCATTTCTAACATGTAGTGGTAATAACAGATACCATTTATAAGGTGTTCATTATGTGTCAGACGCTGTTCTAAGAGTTCTATTAGCATTTCCCATGTAACACTCAAAGCAGCAGCATGAAGTAAGGACTACCACAAAGCCTGTCAAAAAGCTGAGGCTTACAAGGAACTTGCCCCTCAAATCATGCCTCAAAGAAGAGATAAAGCTGGCACTCAAAGCCAGGTCATTCTCATGAAAGCACCCGAGCCCTGAACAGGGGCTCATGCTATATGTTGTTCACATATTGTGAATGACAGTCCCAGCTCAAACCTCGCTCCCAAGCTCTGTCCATTCACTCAAAGGTGCCCTTAGGTAAATCGATTCCATGTGTCACTATGAGGATGAGAAGAAATAATAGATGTAAAAGCTGTAAAGCACCTATGAAAGATCTTGGAAAGTACAAGTGGTTTCCAAAGGCGATATGGTCATATTTTTAAGATTAGTCATACCTTCTTCTTTTTCAAAGGTGATAAGCGCTTGTCCTTTGTGTAGCTCATAAGATACTTGTGAGCTCACTTGAAATGAACAGGAGATATTTAAAAACTGGTTATCATTCTCAGGATTCTCTAATGATGTGAATTTCATCTGTGTCTTGGGAATATCCTCTTTAATCTAATTCAAATAGAAATGTTTGATTAAAACCAAAAGAAGAAATAACTTGAGTCCTTCCAATGGCAATGTGATTTGGTCATCCAGTAATTCATTCTTCACTAATTTGAGAGTCTCATAGAATACTGACTCCACGTGGTCTCCTGTAGCGTCTTTAGTAATTTGTTTCTTCCTTGCAAATATTCAGTAATGTAATCAATGTGGATCCTTTAATATCATGTCGCAGATGAAATAATAAGTACATAATCCTCTCACATTTTGAATTAGTGTTTATACTGGTCAGTATTGTACAGTGTTTGATTCTGAAGTTTACACTACTCATGAAGCTAAATAACTTTCAAATAACTGGTCCAATAATCTACTATCTCATAAAAGAATAATTCGTATGTTTAATTTCACTACAAAAAATATAAAACACACACCTGGGTATACTATGGCTACTTTTATGGAAAACCCAGATAATTTCAGATGAAAAGAAAGACTCCTGAATTATATGATATAAAGTTTATCAAATTTAGATTGAGCTTTCCACAACATCTGCCCATCAATTTTTTAACTATTTTTTTTGTAACCATTAGGCTAACCATTTAAGTTTATTAAAAAGTGAAGAGATGACCAGCAAGACTCGTAACCTGTAGGATAAAGTTAGACAGTTATACCTAACTGTTTTATGTTTTGTTTTCTTTTTTTGTCCTGGGGATCAAACTCTAGACCTTGTACTTGCCAGGCAGGTGCTTATACTGCTGAGCTGTATCCCCAGCCCTATACTTAACTGTTTAAAGCCACTGACATTTGCCTGCCATGTGCAAACCCCTGGGTTTGATCCCCAGTATCACACAAATAAAAAATAAAAAATAAAAATAAATTGAAGTTGACAAACATAAATTATTACACATAAAGGCACAAATAAATTAAGTATTAACATTTCTATTTCTCATGGCTTTTTTACATTTCTATTTCTCATGGTTATTTTACAAGCTGAAATAAAAGGTGTTATCACAAAAAGATTAAAATCATTCACTAACCTATTGAATCATTTAATCTATAAAATGTCTATTCACATGCAATGTCAGTAAGATTTCTGATAGGGTAACTTCAAAAATGTCGCACAATGTCTGAAAAGGCAATGTTTTCCAAACATGTAGAAATACCTAGTCTCCCCTAAGAAGCCAAGAACTTTCTAGAGTTAGAGTGAGAAAGCCCACTCTAGACCTGACCACACTGTGGCACAGAGCAACACCTTTGCCCTCTGGATCTCAGTTTGAGTCCGCTGTAGAGATCCACTGGCCTGGCTGGTTTTCAAAGGTCTTTGATCTGGCCGCACAGTAAGGGGCAACTAGAGTCCTGCCGGTGTTCTGCTAAAAGTCAGCCATCTCAGGAACACAGGGAACTGCACTTCCTCATGTTTAACACCCTACCTCCCGTTTCAACAACCAGAAGTGCTGGGCATGGTAGCACACACCTGTAATCCCAGCACCCTGGGAGGCTGAGACAGGAGGATTGCAAGTTTGAGCCCAGGCTGGGCAATTAATAACTTATGGAGAGCTTGTCTCAAAATAAAAACAATTAAAATAGAGCTGGGAGATGTAGCTCCTTGGGTTTAATCCCCAGTACTGTGGAAGGTGGGGTGGGTTGTTATAGTTTGTGTCTAGGTGGCCCCCCAAGCCTTATGTAGTCATGGAAGTGGCTGAATCTAGCGTTTGTGATTGGTTTGTTGTCTAGTGCTGGGATTGGTGGTGTGAGTTCTGTACCCGCCCAGGGATGGAGCCAACATACAATCTAAGGTCAGGAAGGAGGCCTGTTTTTCCCTCTTTTGCCCTATTTGCTCTTGCTGCTTGCAGCCACCATGAATAGCTGCCCCCTTAGCCAAGCCACTCTGCTTGGAACCCACTGAGTATGGACTGAAACCTCCAAACTGTAAGAAATAAACCTTTCCTCCCTTCATTTTGGGCATCAGATATTTTGTCTCAACAACAAGAAAAAAGTAACCAAGACAGGGGTATTGTATAATTAAATTACTTTTCTGAAAAGTACCTGTCCATAAAAATGTGATATATAAAACTATTAGAGTACCTGGAAGTCTTTGGTGGTCTCTTTTAACTCAGCTTCAAGCTTTTGGATCTCCTCCCGTAGCTGAATGTTTTCCTTTCTAATTTCATCAAGTAATCCCTAAAAAATATCAAATAGTACCCAAAAAAAATTAAACAGCCCTTGAAATCCACTTTCTAAATTAAAGATGCCAAATTTCTCTGAACTTGAGCAAGGCAGTTTTGGAATAAGTATGCCTACATTAATAATACATGTGTTGAATACTTTACACCATCACCTATCAATTTTCCTAACACTACCAAGTTTTTCTACATCCTTATACGAACAAGAAAACCTCTTTTACACTGGACCAAAGTCACAGAAATTCTTACAGTTCAGACAAGGATTAAGACTCAGATCTATGTTGGGATTGGCAGCATACATCTGCAATACCAGCACTCAGGAGGCTGAGGCAGGAAGATAGCAAGTGCAAGGCCAGTCTGGGATACATAATGAGACCTTATCTTCAAAAAACAAAACAAGCAAACAAAAAAGACTCAAATCTTCTGAATCTTACTCCAGTGCTCTATCAACTCCCTTTCTAGTCATTTATGACTAGGATATGGCTTTTGTGTGTGTGTGTGTGTGTGTGTGTGTGTGTGTGTGTGCCAGGGTCAAACTCATGACCTTGAGCTTGCTGGGTAACCACTTATGCCACTGAGCTAAATCCCCAGCCTTATGATATGGCTTTTAAATTGCACCATAATTGTGGATATGTTATTGTGGGGAAGCGTTTAAAAATTAGCAGTGAGCCAGGCATGGTGATGCATGCCTGTAATCCCAGCATTTGGGAGGCTGAGGCAGGAGGATTGTTGCAAGTTTGAGGCTGGCCTGGGCTAGGAAAGTGAGTTCAAGGCCAGCCAGAACTGCATGGTAAAACCCCAGCTCAAAAAAAATAAAAAATAAAAATAAAAATAAAAATAAATAAGAGCAGTGATTACCATGATACACGGCTGCTTTGAAGTGCCAGACATGTGGCCTTGGATAACAGGTTGAAGCTTCCTGGGTTTCCATTCTTCCTTTCTTTCCTAGATACACAGTAGCTGCTAACTAATCCCACAACTTGCAGGTGCAAATCCAAGAAATGAGGGAGTAAAAACTTTGCAAAAGAATGGAAATATGATTCTTCTTATAAGACTTGAGTAATACAATAAAAGCAAAAAAATTTGAAGTCTAATAGCCTCCTAAAATCAAAGTAATGTTGGGCACAGTCATACAAAACATTATTTACTGCAAAACTAGTAGAAATTAATTGTAATAATACCTAGTAATTTCCTTTTTTTACCTCATTTTGTTTATCATTCATAGATTCTTCACCCAGCTGTTGTTCTTTAAGTTCTTGATCTTTGTTGTCCTCAACAGGTTCCATTATTCCCTAATAATTTTTAAAAAAAATGTTTGTAATAGTGTATGTATACAAATCCAAGAAGAAAAGAAAAAACGTTTACTCTTCTATGGAAGAAACATTTCTTCTTTGCTAGCTTTTTCCTATCATCAAAGTCTTTATTTTCATGTGGCTATATCCAAAGTCTGTATTTCAAATAATTTTCTCACCTAAGAACATATGAAAAGTCCTAAAAAGCCTTTGCTTCTCAACTCAGTGGTGTACAGAAAACAACAGATATTAATATTCTGTTGTAATTTACATCCCAATGCCATTACGCTTCATTTTAAAGAGTACTGTTTCAATCTCCCAGTCTTTTTTCAAAGGTTTTGATTTAAATATTTAACCTCCCTATTGTACTTAGCAAATGTAAACAAAGCATATAAGCCCCCAACACAGCCTTCCTCTACACAGGTGATCTCACCTGGCATTTTCTTAAAAACCTGGGTCACTAATTTGGATGGGGGTGGGGGAGGATTACATGGTTTTTTTAAATAAATGAAACTTAGCATTATCTTCAATTATAACCATAGGCAACTATGGTAGTATTCATAGCACCTGTGACAAAGTCACCAGTAGAAAGCACAAATATTTTCATAGAACATTATAATTGTTGCAGATATTCTGAAATATGGTTGTTTAACCCAGCTTCTACAGTAGTTATTAAAATCACTACTAGATCTTATGATGTATTGTGACATACTGATACATATTATTAGAGCAAAAATTTG
Organism: Cuniculus paca; assembly: GCA_004365215.1. Taxonomy (NCBI): domain Eukaryota; kingdom Metazoa; phylum Chordata; class Mammalia; order Rodentia; family Cuniculidae; genus Cuniculus; species Cuniculus paca. The sequence continues at coordinate 1,802 of RJWT010042765.1, read as the reverse complement.
CTTAAATATTTTGAGAATCACATTTCAACATAATTAGTTCCCTTTGTCAGTCTATGTATTTTACAATACGCTTTTTAAAATTTGAATTTTTGTTTTGTTTTTGTATTGTTTGTTCTAAGAAAGGTCAATAAGCTGGACCGGTCTGGCAAACGAGGAGTCAATGACACACCAAAAAAAATGAAGAAGCCCATGGCTGGGGATCTATTTCAGCGGTCTAAGCGCCTGCCCGGCAAGCGCAAGGTCGTGAGCTCAATCCCCGGTCCCGCAAAAAAAAAAAAAAAAAAAATGAAGAAGCCCTGCCGGCACAGTAATTTACTAAGATGGAAAATTCCCAGACCAAAACTGGGACACAGGATATCATGACTTCAAGTTTTTCAATGCACATTAATAACCAGTTTGCAATATAATTTTCCAAGATTTTGAGTGGTTAGATTCTCAGTATTCTTGTAAAAGAAACAGAGGACATCTATTTCTTATTAAAATAAAATAAAAGATTAGAAAGAAATTAGTCATGCCTTTGTTTACCAAGTGTGAATATAAGGATGTCAGAAAAACACCCAGATCTTGTTTTGTAATATTATTCAGCAACAAAAGGAACCAAGTGCCCTTGGAGCAATGGCAATTCTACCTCTGGGATAGGAAATACACAAGACAAGCCTGGGATAGCTTTTGGTGCCACACGATTAAAAACTGCTAGAAAACAAAACACACCAAAACTTTTCTCCAAAACACACCATAGCTAGGATGGGCATACATGAAATTGACACAGTAACCAAATGAAAAAGTTCCCAGTAACCAAACACACTCAAAGGTACTTAATCATGTAAATAAATTATATAGGATTGGAGCCAGGGATTTTATTGTTAGAGAAAACAACTGTAAATGTGGAAAAGAGAACAGCAAGAATAAATCCTGTGGATTGGAACTGGATATATCAGAATAAACTCAGTAAGTACATAGATAGATAAAAGATAGATGATTGATAGCTATAGATAGATAGATGATAGAATAGATGATTGGTAGATATAGATAGATAGATAGATAGATAGATAGATAGATAGATAGATAGATATAGGTAGATAGGTAGAGATAGACAGAAAAAGGGTATATGAATAGATGGGTAGAAATATGGATATAAATGTGTATGTATACATATATCCTAGGGCTGTTGGCTAGGAGGAGAGGAAGCTGGGAGCAGAGACAACAGCAGTGTGTACACCTGGCACCCAGACTTAGGTTTCTAATAACATTTTCCACTCAGAGAAACCAGGACTCTGGAGAAATGGCTGTTCCTAGGACTGGGACAGAAAACTACAATCGTGGGATATGTTGTGATACCAAAAGGTAAGTAAATGCTTAAAACATGATGAGGAAATGTGAAAAGGATAAAGAACCCAACTTTAGTTTTTATTGACCAAATCTGGAAATAAATAAATGATTAAAATAAATAGAATATTCCACCCAACACAGAGTGTTCCACTCAACAACAGAATACACATTCTTTTTGGCAGCGCGTGAAATTTTCTCCAAAACAGACCACAAATTAGCGAATAAAGCAAGCTTAGGTAAATATAAAACAATTGAAATTATACCATGATATTAGCAGATCACAGTGCAGTGAAACTAAAAATTAATGACAAAAGAAAACAAACTATGCAAATGCATGGAAACTAAATAATACATTCTTAAACAATGAGTTACAGAAGAAATCAAGGAAGAAATGAGACAGTTTCTAGAACTAAACAATAATGCCAGTATAACATACCAGAAAAATTACATACTTAGGAATTAACCTAACTAAC
>RJWT010042764.1:0-12073 GCA_004365215.1 Cuniculus paca | reverse complement strand
ATTCCCCAGAGTGGTCATTTGTCGTGACCAGGTAAGGAGCTGCAGGTGTAGCTCAGGTCACAATAGAACCCCATAACGGTGAGTGAGGTGAGCTTTTGAAAAAGTCATTGCTCTGTCTGGCTTTTCCCTGTAACTGAGATAAAATGGGTATAGGAAAAAAAAAAAGAGTCAAATTGGTAATCTTGGATTCATATCACATTTTGCATGGGCAAACAGAGTCCCTCTCTCTTTAATCATGTGTGGTACAATGAGGAAAATAATGCAAAGTAGGTATCTTTGGAGTCTTTGGATAAGACTTGATTTTTCCTGTACACTTGTATGAAGAGAGGGGAAAAGGCCTGGGTCCCAGTTCACAAGACACCTTCCTGGGCCAGCTGGGCATCGGTTCATCTGCGTTATGTGAGCTTGGTGGACAAGGGCTGTTCCAGGAGAAAAGTCCAGGTCCAGCTTGTGAGTGGTGTGGGACGTTGCTGGCTTCTTTCCCTGCTCTCCCTCCAGGCTTATCTTAATCCAGTATTTCATTTGACTCCACTCAACATAATAGAGCAAGAAATGAGTTAGGGGCTAGAAGTACAAAGACACCAAATTCATGGCTTCTAGTTTTAAAATCTTAGCAGGGGTGAGGGCAGGTAGATAAGCATGAGCAAAAATGATAGGGGCAAATATTAGGCAGAGATAAATGCTGATTTTGTAGAAGATCCTGAAAGATCAGCAACTTAGTGACTAAAGACACTTGGGAGGTGAATGTTCAGGGAAGGCATCTCAGAGAACTTCTAGGATGATTTTTCTTTCCAGACAAGTTTTAGATATAGTTAAGATGCTAAGTGTAGTCAAGCGTACCAGTTAGCTTTTGCTGTATAACAAATATCTTAAGAATTTATGCAGTTCACAGTTCTGCAGGTCAACTGAGTGGTCCTTCTGTCTGGCCCAGACTGGCTGACCTCTGTTGGACCTGCTCATCTGTGTTCCTTTCGTAAGTTGGCTGGCTGGTCTTGGATGTCATCACTCACAGCTAGTCCATTGTCTACGCTCTGCATGGCCTCTTATTTTCAGACCACTAGCATGGGCTCATTCCCATAGCGAGAAAGCAAGTCATGACATTCACAGTTTTCAGGTCTTTCCCTGCAGCACAGTTTCTAATGTCCCATTAGCCAAAGCAAATCCCAAGGCCAATACAGATTTAAGGTGTGCTAAAATAGACTTTCCTTTTGATAGAAGGGTAGAATACTTGACCATTTTTGCAATCTACTATATTGGTTATATCAAGGAAACAGAGCAAAAGGGAACCAAGATATATAAAATCTGAGGCACAGAGGGCTTGATGCCAGAGAAAGAGGTAATTATCTAAATGATATGATCTTGTCTCAATCAGGCCAAGTGTTCAATAGCCCATCTTTGAATAAACGTTTTATAGTGTCCAGCATTGCCCATCCCAGTCATCTTGTTTTGGAGTGAATATACCTGAGGGAGGTAGGGACTTATTTAAGTTTAATCAGTCGCTTCTCTGAGCTGTCCTTCAGGGCAGGAATAGCAATGAAGGCTGCAGAAGCAGCTCCTTTGGCAAATTGGTGGCAGTGGATGGAACTTGGAAGAAGTCTAGGAAAACAAAGAGAGAAGCTCCAAGCTTAGTTTTACCTCGATCCCAATTTTGCTTGAAGCTGGATTGCATCTGAGTATTCAGAGGTAAAACCTTTTACAAAGTCATTTGCAGAATTTAGAAACCAGATGTCTCAGAAAGTAAAAGATGGTAGCAGTGTGCCGTAGTACCTCCTTGACAGCCTGATAAATGGTCTCATTCCTTGTCCTTCAGCCACCCCTGCTACTGACTGAACAGTTGGTACTTCCAGCCTGCTGTGGGTTCTGCCATAAATTCTGCCCCTAGACAAGAACCTGACTTCCAGGGAGTCATTAGTAGCAAATACAAGGGGTTAGAGTAGTTCTCAAGTGTAGCAAGCCTCAGATTCATGTGGGGAATGGGTTCGAACACATGGCTAGGACCCACGCAGCATTTCTGATTCTGTAGACTGGGACAAGGCCGAGAATTTACCATTCCATCAGGTTCCCTGGGGAGCCACTGGTGCTACTGATCGTGTAATCAGAAATGTTTTGAGACTCTCTGATCTAGAGGTTTGATATCTTATAATTCTATACAGGGTTCTTCTTATGGCAGAGATTCTCTATCTCAGTTGCACCTCGAGACCATTTAAAAAACATCAATGCTCAGACTTCACTTGGAGTGATTTAATTGGTCTGAGAGGAGCCTGTTACAGTTTCCAAAGGAGCCCTGTGTGGTTCTAATGAACAACAACAAGGGCTGAGAATCACGGTCTTATTGTAGCAATTCTGGAAGAGCAGTCCCCAAGACCCAGAAGCAACACTGTCACCTAGGACCTTGTTAGAAATGCAAATTCTCAGACCCTAGTGAATTCCCAGTCCCACTGAGTCAAAAATTCCAGGGATGGGGCTGAGCAATCCATTTTAATAGGTCGGTCAGATGATTGTGATGTGTACTAAAGTTTGATGAGCTAACTTTTTAAAATGCTATAGGGGCTATAAGAAGACATTAGAAGAGCCCCCACAGTATCCCCATTCTTTGGAAGATGGACCCACAGAGGTGACACACAGTTTGCAGAGTTGGGGTTCCATTGAAAATACCTGATTAATATCTTAGACCTGAGGAGATTTCTGAGGCTGATTGGAGGAAGAGCCTACACCTCTGCCTCAGTGTGACCTCAAGACAGCCCCTGAGGCTTCTCTCCATCCCTCAACATGAAATAGAAACCTGGACATCCAGACCTTAATGGGACACTAAATTAACGGTGTGACCATCCCGTGTCTTTGCTTCTCACCCTGAACGTATGACGTGATTTGCATCAACTGAATCATCTAGCTTACGGTTCTGTGTAGGTGAAATGAAATTTTACAGATAGAACTTTAGTGTTTTATGATCATTGTTCTGCAGGAAGAATAGCAATGAAAGGCTTGCTCTTGTCTCATGTCCACACGACTTGCACAACTGCTTTCCTCAGCTGGGGAAAAACAAAAGTCAAAGTCCTTCAGCTTTACGCATTAATGGTTGTGAGACCTGCATGCCAGGGTAGTGAGGAGCACAGGGGTGCATCCCCGGTGCCCCCCACCCCTGACCATCCCAGATCCACTAGGCTAGCTTTAGTCTAAAACTAGGCATGTGACATGACACATGCACAATGCGGGAGGCACAGTCAGTGCTTCATGTTGCTCTTGCCAGAGCCCAGGGATGCCCCTTCTTGGTCCCCAAAGATACTGCACGTTCATAGATGCCACCCACCCCAGGCTCAACCAGGATCTCAAGTTAGAAGGTCTGTGTCTACAGGGCCTCAGCCTTTCTCCTGGCTGGGTTAGGGTCAAGCTTTCTACACAAACCTGGAGAACAGTACACTAACCCATACGCTTGCTAGGAGAGGCAGGGCTTATGTGTGAGAGAAGCAAGGCTGGAAACTACGGCAGACATGCAAAGATGCACCTTCTGAGGTGCTCATTGCCTCCACCTGGTGCCTTCTCTTGGCAACCATAAGGACAGGCTCAGAATCCAAGGGATTTCATGTAGTCTAAAGGGCAGCAAGGCTCTTTCTTATTTCACTGACTGCTGTCATTATTGGAGATCAGCTTCTTGGCACACCGCCTTTGCTGCCAGATTGATGAGATAAAAAGCACCTTCAGCAAAGTGTTGGCGGTAATGCAGGAAATCAGTAGTTTGCAAAGGGTGGTAATTAGGCCAGGAACATCGCATTGCCTGGAAAGTTGCTACAACTGAGGCCTCACCTGTGCCCAGTCCCTGGGAATGGGGCTCTGTAATCAAGCCACGAGGCAATTCTGAGGCTGCTAAATTTGAGAACCATTGCTTTTAGCCAGAACACTGCATATTAGAATCATCTGGAGAGATGTAAAAAGCACCCAGTGTTCAAAACATAATCCGGACCAATTAAAAGCTCTGCAGGTGGGATCCAATATTTAAAAAAGACTTTAGATGAATAACCAAATGAAGTCCACTGAACTAGCAATCGTAACTATTGAAACTGCTACCAATGACTGAAAGAAAAGACCACGACACAACAAAACTGACCTAAAAAGTTCAAAAACAGACCAAGTCTCATAGGGAAGGTAGAGCAAGGGTTTGGGCATGAACTGTACATAGAACCACTGATAAAACAGGCTCTTTTCCTTTTGGGTCTCTTGCAATGTCTTGGGGTGAGAGAATCACTTAGAGAAAAAGGGCAGCACCTTGGAATAAAACGCCATGATCAATGTGAATCTATTGAATACAGAGACTTAGTTCAAGGTGGGATTATTATTATTTTTTTTGTAGAAGCCAAAGTAAGAAAAAAGCACTTCTTACTGAAAAATGTCTTTGCCTGGTAAGGTCCCTCAGCCCTTTTAGTACCACTGCATTTAATCAAAAGGCTTATAAAGCAGGTTTTTATTGCATCTCTGGGTGAGATCATCCAGTTGGACTCTTGTACCTGCTGCCTGCACTGTGGCACAGTGGGTGAAACATCACGTCTGACCCTCTGACACAGACCAGCTCAACTTAGCAACATCCTGTCTGTACAGTGACTCCTACCTTCAGAGCTGCATGAGGTCATTTCATTTCCAGTTGGAAAACCATGTCCTCTGATTTGGAGAGCTGCCCAATGGGCAACTCACCTGGGTGGCTGATTCACAAATCTGCTGTTTCTTGAGTATTGTGAGCCTAGAGGCTCCAGAAGGAAGAGGATGGAGGGAGGAAAAGACTGAAGTCTTAGGGGCAGCTGTGTGCATGCAGAACTGTGGGCTTCCATTCTAACATTGAGAGCTGCCTTTGACAAGTGAAGGTCCCCAGAGGGGAGCTGTCCGTTCTTGATTACTTTGTCCTCAGGGCTAATTCTGCATGCTGGATGTATGGTATAGATGTCATGGCACCTTTGAGTTCCTTGAAGGGTCTACTCTCACAAAAGCATCAGTCTGGTAGGTTTTGCTCAATAATCTCCATCAGAATGGCGCATTGCTTCCTCCTGCGGCATACTCGAAGCACATGACTTAAAATCGCCATGGAACTTCCTGTCCTCCAAGCTTTCTCCAACCTCAACACCCTAAAGCTGTGTTTTTGATTTGTTAGCAGCCTCAAGATTCTCCCTTGGGAATTTCAAAATCTTTCTCACCTGTAATTGATTTTCCTAGGACTGGTGGTGGAGGGAAGGCAAAATGACAGGAAAAGTAGTCTGTTCCAGCATCCCTGTTCCCCAGCAATTTCTCCTTTTGTCCCTTTGTCACTGATATTCTTGGATTTGGCTACTGACCAGAGGTTCTGGGCAACTGACTTTGGATGTGTCTGTCAACTGGATTTAGGAGGCACTTTCCCTCTCAAGAAGACACATCTGCTGACCTTTGCTTTTGGCTTACTCCTCAGCTGCTGGGTAACATTTATTCACAGAATTTCTGCATGGGGATTTGGTGATAGCCTAAATCCCTGCTATGGGTTGGATCTAAAATATCCCCTGAAGGCCACATGTTGAAGCCTGGGTTGCCAGCCAGTGGTGCTACTGGGAGATGGTGGTACCTGTAGGGATGGGGGCTAGCAGGAGGAAGTGAGATCACTGCGGGGCGTGGCCTTGAAAGGGATATTGGCACCTCAGCTGCTCCTCTCTCTCTCTACTTCCTGTCTCCAGGAGGTGAGGAGCTTTGCACCAGGAAGCACTCCCTGCCTGCAGTGATGCTCTGCCTCAGGCCTGGAATCCCCCAGGCTAAGCAACCTGGACAGAAACCTCTGAACCTGCGAGATAAAACAAACTTTTCTTTCATCACGTTGGTTCTTCCCAGGTATTTGTCACAGAATTGAAAAGCTGGCACAGTCCCTCTGGTTGTGGCTGAAGTCCTTTCCCCTTCGTTTCGTCCTTGGTAAGGGAGCGTGCCCACTTTCACAGAAACGCTTCCCGTCAGATGGATGAAAGGAGGCTCTCGTTCGTATTTGAAAACAACAAGTTCTCATCTGTCTTATTTCAGATAAAGAATAGCTAGAGATCTTGGGGTCATGTGAACAACATGGTATCTCAGCTCTTGTGACATTCATCACCTTATCAAAGGCACCGGGTGAGCATCCCCACGTTGCGTTCACCGAAACTATATATCACCAAGGAAAAGAGACCAAAAATAGGCTGTGTACAATGACTTCTTTAAATGCTGTCTCTTGACCTTGCATTTTGGGTTAAAGGCTTAAAAGAGTCAAGGCAAGAACACAGCCTGTTTCAAGGCCAAAAGTAAAAATGCCATGCTGAACTGCTGCTTCTGATAGGATTGTGGCAAAAACAAAACAAAACTAGTTTTACATCTTCTGACCAAAGCTTTCTAATGATTTTATTTTTTAAATTTTTTTATTTTAAAGAGAATAAAACCAAGCAAAAATAAAACAGAAGAATGCCAATCAGAACAACACAGTGTAAATGATACAGGGTTCGAAGCAAGAGAATAGATTGTTTTGAAGACTTTCTATTGATAAAAATAACCTCAAAAAGGTTGGACAGCAGTGTCCTTTTGTTGAAATTCTGGATTTGAAAGTTTTGTAGACTTTACCTTGTGAATGAGATTGGAATAATTTTTGTTTTTGTTTTATTTTGGTTGGTGGGTGACTAATAATGCATGTTGACTAATTTGATTCAAGATTTTCTCAGCACAGTTTTAAGAAATGGGTGCTAGGTAATAAAACATGCTCAAACTCTCCTGACTTCTAGCATTCAGCAAAGAATTCACTAAGTAAAAATTAATGTGTGGGGCCAAAAATCAAACAAAAAAAGCCCCAAGATAATGATATCAAAAATGGTTACCATAATGCCTCTTGCTATCTTCAAAATAGCTGCCCATACCTTCAGACATAGGAAAATCAAACAAAACAATAGAATAGAACCTATAAAAACAAAACAGTGAATGCAATATAGGACTTCAAAACAAGATAATAGTAAATCCAAAATAGCTACCATAATATATCTTGTTATCTTTGAAATAGCTGCCCATGCCATCAGATACAATAAAATTAAACAAGACAAAACAGGATAAAACCAAGCCAAATAAAACAATGAAAATGATACAGGACTTTAAAACAAGACAATAGGGAATTAACAATGGCTACCACCTTCAGAAGGAGATCCCCCATAGATGCTATACTGGATATTGTCCTCTAAACAGATGATCAGACTACTGGCTTTAGGCCTGCAAAGCCAATGAAACACTAAACACTATAAGCATTAAGTGGTATTTTACTTTGATGGCTATCACCTCAGCCTGTGTTTCTCCGGATCAGCTGGTCACTGATGGGGGTGGTGGGTGTATGTTGGTGGGGGAAACTTTGGCTGTTCTTGTCTCTCAGTCCACATGCTGGGAGGGACTGGCATCTGGTTGTCCTCCCAGCAGCCCGCACATGGCACTGACACAGAGCAGGTGGCTGGCTTCTTGTTCTCCTCCCTGTGGCCCACAAATGGCACCAAGTCTAACTAAAGCTTTCTTTTAATCCAAGTTAAGTACAAAAGTAAAAGGGAAAAATGTTAACTTACAAAATAAAGCTGAAGAATAGGTATGGCCCAGGAGCAGTTTGTGAGATGCAGCTCTGAAATGCAGAAACACAATTCTCTTCTTTATGCCACTGGTGGTAAACAGGAAAGTAGTTACAACACATGAGCAGGGCATGATTTTTTTTTTTTTGGTTGATGGGGGGAGATAAGACTTCAGAGCTAATGGGAGAAAACAGGAACTACCAAATCCTACATTCGTTTTAAGAGAGGAAGATAAATGTGAAGGACCTTTCACGCAAAGCCACGGTGTTTACAGACACTGTTCAAATCAATCTTCCTCCAGCACGCGTAGTGCATCCCTTCATCACGGGCGCTTCCTTTCCATCTCTGTCCCCCAGCTCCTCTCCATACTGAATTGCTGCTTCTGACAGAATTGTGGGTTTTTTTTTTTAAAGAAATAAATCCTAGCTTTACACCTTCTACCCAAAGCTTTCTTTTAATCCAAGTAAGCACAGGGGCTCAATTTCAGACTCTGGTTTTAGCATGGGGTGTGAAGTGCCTGCCGCCAAGGTAGGGCCGGGCCGGGCCGGGCAGGGCAGGGCAGGGCCGGGCAGGGCAGGGCAGGGCAGGGCAGGGCAGGGCAGGGCAGGACAGGGCTGGCCTGGCCTTTCCAGCACCCAAATTCCTCCCTTTCAACTCAGGTGGAGAACATTCTGATGAGGCCAGCACATGGAGAACTAGGAAACAAATCTAGGCATTATGGGGAGATGTGCATCAGGGCTTTGCAAATTGGTTTATTTTCTCAGGTGTTGCTGCTGACCCTGTTAGTGGGGGTTGTGGTGGACTGGGATGGGCTGGGCTTTGCCAGAAGTTTGGAGAACAGAGTTCTCTAATCCCATGATCTGCTGTTGAGCCTGTCTCAAAGCATAGGGAAGAGCCTTCCAAATGTGTATGTCGGAGCTCAGAGACATTGTGGTCTCTATACCCTTTAGCTTCTTAAAAATGATTGCAGGCATCAGTGATGATATTTTGCTTATACGATTCAAGTTTAATGATTTTGCCATATTGAAACTTAACATTAAGAGAAAAATTTAAATACTGTATTTAGCTACTCATTTAAATAATAATGAATTATTACATGATAACAATATATTTTATTAAAATAACTTCTAGTATTTCAAACAAAACAGTAAGTAAAAACAACAGCATTGTTTCAGCTTTGCAACTCTTAGTGTTCTACTTAAAAGAAGACATCTAGCTGGATGCTTATATCTGCCTTTGCCTTCAACCTAGCATGAGGTCATGCCATCTCTGGAAATCTTCACTCTGTGCTCATGGGGTTAATGAGGGGGGAAGGCACATAGCTACTTAGGCTTATGATGAAAGTAGTTTTGATCTTGTGAACCTGAGAAGGTCTTGGAGGGCCCAGGAGTCCCTGGAACAAACTCTAAGAGCCACAGTAGTCCTTGAACACAGGTGGTTCAAAGGTGATTTTAGGTGGGTAGAAAGAGGCTCATTTTTGGCTGTGTTAATTACATTTACTTGTTTATGCATATTAATAGATATGTTCCCTTCTGTGCAATTGATATGATTTTTATTTATCCTTAGTGGTAGAATGTTACTTTAAGAATTACCTTTTGAAAAATTGAAATTTTATTTTTATAAAGTTTTAGAATAGGCAGTGGTAGTTTAAACTCAGGGCAGTAGTTAACCTTGGTAGGTTGAGACTTGATATGAAAAATGCTCTGGAGTGGTAATGTTCTGTGTTTCAATAGACATTTGGGTCAAAATTCATCAAATAGGGCACTTAAGAATTTTCCATTTCATGTTATATAAATTTTCCAAAAACATTATATAAGGTTTTATTTAAGTCTACTCAGTGATATGCATTGTGAAGCAGTAAGGGGAAGTTCCTGCTATCTACCACTCGCAAATTCATCAGAATTGAGACGAAGTCACAGAAGGATAGAAGTGTGGACAGATACAAGATAAGGCAAATCTAATGGAATGTAGATGGTAGATGTATAGATGTCTTATGTTGAATTCTTTCACCTTTTGTGAAAATTTTCATGATACAATGTTAGAAGGAAGGAAGTAAAAGAAGAAAAACAGGACATATTTGTAAAATACCAGTGGTCCACGGATGGAGCAAATATTGTGATACTTGAGTGACTCTGGCTGGAAGGAATGATGGTAATAACAGGTGGGTGGTGAGCATCCATACTCTCCACAAACTCATCGCGGGGATGTTCTTTAGCCAACACAGGGTAGTGTGGGAGGGGTGGGCATCTGGGGTCACTGTTGCAGCAAGGGGTAAATGTGATTTAACGTGACTGATATGACAGATGTAAATATAGCATGGCCTCTTCCCTTATGGAGCTTACAATTAAAGAGGGCAGAGAAAGGGCCAGAAAAGTGACTGTGTTCTGAGCACTCACTTGAATCTTTGTAACAGTCTTCCAAGCTGGATTTTATCATGCAAGTGCAATAGAGAGACTGAGTGTAAGTAATGGCTACTCCATTGGTGTATGATGGAGCTGGCCTGGAACTTGTGACTCTGCGGCCCCTGCGTGTGACTAACTGCTTAATGAACTAATCATGTTAAATGCAGCCTTAGCTATTAGGCTACACACTGGTCCAGGTGAGTTGGTATAGAAGTCCAGAGGAAAGGGAAGGGGGTTCTGATCTCAAAGAAATCTTACATAAGCAAAGCGTTGGAGAACAAGCATCATTTAATGGCAAGGAGAGGGAAAAAGAAAAGGTTGTGTGCGTAGCAGGAATAGCAGCAGTTACTGAGCACAAGCCACCGGAGAAAAAAGCCTCCTGTGAATGCCAGCTTCTCCTCCTGCCAACTGCTTGACCTTTGGAGCCTGCCCAAGGTTTCGTTTCTTTACCTGTAAATGCAGCAGTAACAATCAGATTTCAAGTGGTGGTTACGAGGATTCGGTGAAATGATGTGTGAAGAGTAGTTAGTTCAGTGCTTTTTAAGGGCTCAATGAATGTGAGCTGTTATTATTGCAGATGTAGGCAAGAAAGGGCGTATCATGTTGTGATGTTTGTTTCTTGTTGCATTAATTTTAGCTCAAATGTCTGGAACCCCGTGGCCCACCTAGTGGTGCAGGAACACACGTGGCTGAGCACAGAGCTGCTGGCCGTGAGCACTGTGAGAAGTGCCTGGATCACAAATCTGAGGATGTTCAAGCGGGAGGAGCTTCGTTCTTTGTGTTTCAGCTCCCCTGGGAGCCAGCCTGGGGCTGGTGCTGGGAAAACAGAAGTTTAAAACCACTTATCAAGTTGTGCTGTGAATTCGAAATCCCTCTAGTCAACCAAGGGTCAAACTCCAAAAGACAGGAGACATTTTCGTATCCTCTTCATTTCTGATCATTACTTTTCTGCTGTTTCTCTTTTTGCCGCACTCTTCTCCAACCTGCCCCTTTGGCCCTGGTTCTTCTGTATCTTCACCCTCATCCTGCTCACCAGTATGTCCACTCTTGAAGCTAGCTACATTTTACAGCTAGCGAGCCCTTTGGTGGCTTCTTCAGGTCTCTCTTTGCTTCCTTTTCCAACACTGAGAAGGGACTGGACAGGAGAACAGCTGGTGGCTGGGGTGGAGCCTCAGGAATGATGGATGGAGAAGACTAAGGAGACACCAGAGTATCTGCGGTGGCTGAAGGCAGATGTCAAGTCAGGATATTAAACTAGAATCCCAGGACTGAGAAATGAAAGCAGGTGCTTTGGCAGTAACGGGGGAAGAATGTTGGGGCAGAGGCTGGAAGCCATCACGTCCCTTTGCTCTTCTTGTTCACTGGCTGCTACACTTGGAAAGGTCTGTGCCATGGGACCAAAATGCCTGTCCCGTGGAGGTTACATCTTGGTGGGGTGCTCGGGCTGCACAGCTCACGAGGAAAGAACAAGCTTGAAGGCCATCGTCAGAATGAGTTAGGGAAGGGAAGGTGTTCAAGTGACTTCAGGGACAGTGGGCCCTGGTTGCAGCCAGAGGAGCTGAAATCAGAGACGAGAGCAGGCACGTTGTAAGGGGAAGGGCAGCTGGTAGAGAGAACCCAAAACACAGATCCTGGAATCGAGACAAAAGTGGCATTGTCAAGAAAGCACCAAAACAGCCAATAATCACGCATCGTTTGTTGACTTCCCTGAGCCCATTTCCTAACTCTGGTGCATCGCCCCATTGACAGGAGGCACAGCTTACTTTTCCCAGAGAAAGAAGAAATAAGGAGATGCTTGCTCTCTTCCCTTCTTAGCAGCTGGAGCCGGGCGTATGGTTTAGGGCCTTGCAGCCAACTGAATGCTCCAGATGGGTTTTTGAGCCTTGAGCAAGCGATTCAAAGATGAAAGGGCAAGCACAATTTGTAATAGCCAAATCTTGGAAACAACCCAAATGCCCATCGATCGAGGAATGGTTAAAGAAGATGTGGTACTTTTATACAATGGAGTACTATTCAGCTATAAAAAATAATCACATGGAGGCTTTTATAGGTAAATGGTTGAGACTTGAGACCATACTCGTAAGTGAAATAAACCAAACACACATGTGTAAA
>RJWT010042763.1:0-12094 GCA_004365215.1 Cuniculus paca | reverse complement strand
ATAAACAAAATATGGTATGTCCATTGAATGGAATATTATACAACCTGAAGACGGACAATTCTAACATTTGCTGCATGGATGAACCTTGAAGATATGTGAAATAAAGTAGGCAAGTCACAAAAAGACAAATGCCATATGATCCAATTTATATGAAATGCTTATATGATCCAATTTATATGAGATGTCTAATTGATAAAGACGGAATATAGGATGGTGAGGACACGGAGATGTTTTGGTTTAGATCAAGAATGACCCTCAAAAGCCTCATATGCTCAGAGGTGAGCCTTGAAGGTGATTGGATCACCATTGATGGATTGGCCCAGTGATGGGTTTATAACTGACGTGCTGTAAAGAGGTAGGGCTGGGGCAGGAGAGGTGGGTCACTGGGGGTGCAACCTAGAAAGACATATTTCTGCCCCACTCCTCCCTTCTCTTTCTGTTTTCTGTGAGCAACTTTCCCCTGCCAGTTCCTTCCACCATGCTGTTTCTGCCCTGGAGCCTACTGACCATGGACTTAAACTTAGAAGCCAAAATGAACCTCTCCTCCTCTAAGTATGCGTGTTGGGTTTTGTGTCTCAGCAATAAGAAAGTGACTAAGACAGGAGAATAGGAAGCTACTGTTTGATGGGAACAGAGTTTCAGCGTGGGAAAATGAAAATAGTTTTGGAAATGCATGGTGGTGACAGCTGCACAGCAATACAAGCATATGTCATTCTACTGGGCTACACACTGGCTAAGGATGGTTAAGAGCTGGGCGTGGTGGCTCACGCCTGTAATCCCAGCACTCGGGAGGTTGAGACAGGAGGATCGCTGTGAATTCGAGACCAGCCTGGCCTACAAAGTGAGCTCAAGGCCAGCCTGAACGGCATATTGTGTCCCTGTCTCAAAAAGACAAGGGCTGGGGAACTAGCTCAGTGGCCTAAGCACCTGCCTGGCAAGTGTGAGGTTATGAGTTCAATCCCCGGTGCTGCAAAAAAAAAAAAAAAGAAAAAAAAAAGAATGGTTAAGATGGTGACATGATCTGACCCCCAACAATTCGTGTTCTTGAAGCTTGGTCCCCAGTGCAATGGTATTGAAAGGTGGTGGGAGCTTAAAGGACCTTGTGGGAGTGATTGAGTCATGACTACCCTTATGAATGGATTCATGCTTATATCATTAAGTGTATTACAGTGATGCTTCAGTTTACAAACTTAATTTGTTTTATGATTTTGGGGAAGACGGCTGTGTTTGTGTTTGTCATTCAATGTGGAGATTGAGAAGAGAAGCAAAATTTTGCTAAATGCTTTTGTTTGTGAACCAAGTTGTTTGCAAACAAAAGCATTCATGAACCAACATATTACCATGATTCCCACAAGAGTGGGTGTTATGAAAGAGGGAGATTAGTCCCTCCCTGGTCTCTTACTTCCTCTTCTTTCCTGTTGATTGACCCTCTGCGTTGTGATGTAGTCTTCTATTAAATCTCTACAAATGCTTTCCATGTTAAAGTGCATCAGCTTTCCTTTGTGTAAAATTCCTGTGGTACTGTATATATTTTTCTACTCTTTATTTATGATCTTGATATACTTGTAATTGTGTTTTCTGAAAAGAGCATATAGGTGAGAATTTTTTTAAAGAGAGAAAAAAAAAAACACCAGACTTTCAAAGCAAGATAATTGGAGAGTAGTAATAAGTAATACACTGTGTACTGCTATCTTCATATTAGTTACTCAGAGTACAAGATATAGGCATGAAATATTTTCTGAACAATAACAAACATTATTTATTTTCAGTGAACTAAGAGAAACTAGCTGTATAATTATCTTTTTTTTGTGGTACTGAGGATTGAACTCAGAGTCTTGTGCAAGGTAAGTATTCTACCACTGAGCTATATCCTCAGCCTGCGACGATCTTAACTACCATACTACTATATATGTATTTTCCTTTTCCCTTCCTTCCTTTCTCCTTTCCCCATCACAATTTCTCTTTTCTTCTGAACAGTTTTTTCCCAATTCACAATATCTATTGTACAGTTTGGATCTTATTTACTCATTCAGCTTTCCACACTAGGAGACAATTTGTAATAGCTAAATCTTGCAAACAACCCAAATGACATCAACCAAGGAATAGATAAAAAGATGTGGTCTTTTTATACAATGGAGTACTACTCAGTCAAAAAGAAGGATAAACTTGAGACTTTTATAGATAAATGGAGGCAACTTGAAACCATACTCATAAGTGAAATAAATAGGTGAGAATTTTTTGCAGACCTTTGGATCATTATTAAACCATCAGATAACATTAAAAACATCATCTTTGGCAATTAAAATATCACAGTAGCCTTTAATCATGCCATTACCTTTATTATATTATAACTTCTTCTATATCATGCCTACTAACAGAATTAGTGACTTCCAGCTAACACAGTGTTAAATGACTTTTAAAATGAGAAAAATGTGATATAAAACTCATAATTGGGCCTTTCATACAAGTAAAGTATCTGTAGAATCATATATATGTACACATTACATGTACATGAAAATGTCTACAATTTCTGGTGTACTGGAAACCACGATACATAGGTTTGACTTCCAGAAAATAAGGTAGTGCATATTTTTTCTTTTCTACTTTTTTCTATCCATTGAAGATAATTGCTCTGAAAGACTGAAGAAAGGAGAAAAAGTTATCCATGTAGCCAAGCAAATCTGATGATGTTAGATGCAAAGATCACATGAGTACCCTTAGTATGAAATAAACTTAAGCATGTTATTTACCTTTAACCTACATTTTGAATCTACAGATGCTAAAAGATTAAACTCAACTAGAAAATGGAATTAAAAACATAAAATTGCAAGAATTTTTCAAATGACAGATGGTAGTGTCATTCATACCTTTACCATATCTGTGACATAACTTACAATATTGAACAAATATTCTTTGGTTTACCTTTACTATATAAAACTATACGACCACCCCTATTTAATGCATGTGTGTATTTTCCTAATACCACCTCCCCCTCCACTCTCACACCTTGAAATATTTGACACTCACAGTGGCATCACAGAATCCTTGCTATCCAGTCTACTCCATAGAGACTTTGGAGCCCTTGGGTTCACTCTCGCTTTCAATATCCCTGTATTTTTAAAAATAAAAATAATTGTTTTAAAGTATACTTTCTCCAGAACTCTGTACGGTTTTGTCAGTATTGAAACAACATCTCAACCCCCAACCTGTGAGCTAAGTGTGGCCACTTCTTGGGGATCTGCTACCTGGGGAACACATCTCTCCTGATACTCAGACTATGGACAGGCATCAGTGATTATGCAAATATTCATATCATTTCCATCTTCTTTCTTTTTATTAGTATATGTTTGCAGTACGTGAGGATTACATTTATGATGGGGAGTTGGTACATGTACATAATGCATCTCAATTCTTTTTGCACATCCCCTTTCTTGACCCACTCCCATTTCTTAGTCTCCTTCCCTTTCGTGGAAGATCTTTCTGTTTCCTATTAATCGATCTTTTATTTGGCTATTTAATTTATTTAGACTTCAGGTCTTTCATGTAAGAGAAACCATGTGAGATTTAAGCTTGTGTTGTCCGATTTATTTCACTTAACATTATGGTCTCAAGTTGCATCCATCTTCCTATAAAAAGATTCAAGTTTGTCTTTAATTGTGTCAAAGTGGTACTCTACTCAATATAAATACCACAATTTTGTCATCCATTCATCTGTTGATGGACAGATAGGCTACTTCCAATGTTTAGCTGTTAGGATTTGTGCTTCTATAAACATGGGTGAATATGTATCACTGTGATATGATGTATTTAACTCTTTCAGGAAGATACCTAGAAGGGGAGTAGCTGAGACCCAGGTCATTTTCATATTCAAAATGTTATTGATGAAATGTCTTTCAGCTTTCTTCTATATTTCATTTTTAGCCCTATTTATTTCTATGGAATTTGCTAGCTTATTTTCCCCTACAGTTATTTGATATTAGTTTCTCCATAACAAAGTTATCCAATGTAAGAAAATTATATCTGAGCATTAACTAGGTATATTTAAAATTATTAACTATGTCATATAATACATATTATCCCCACAGTTTTACATTAACTTCTCAACATACGTCCATGAAATGTAGTTCATGTACACTATTTTATTACTTTATTTAGTGAAATTCAAATTCATTTTAAGTAAAAC
Organism: Cuniculus paca; assembly: GCA_004365215.1. NCBI lineage: Eukaryota > Metazoa > Chordata > Mammalia > Rodentia > Cuniculidae > Cuniculus > Cuniculus paca. Next base: position 7,911 of record RJWT010042763.1, on the reverse strand, counting down.
AAAGGGCATAGGTATAACATTCAAAGGCAGAAATTATTTCATGGAAATCTCCCTAAGGAGAATTATACCAATTTTAATATTTATTTTTATCTTTACAGTACATGTTCAGAAATCAATTTTTTAATTCTTTTTTTTTGAGGGGCTTTGTTTTTGTTTTTGTTTTGAGAAAGACTCATTGTATAGTTCAGACTGATTTTGAACTGACTAGCCCAGGCTGGCCTTGAACTTGCTGCAATTCTTCTTCCTCAACCTCCAACCTCCTTGTGCCACCATGCCTGGACCATTTATTTTTTATTTTGAGACAAGGTCTCCCTAAGGTGCTAAGTTACCCATCCTGGCTCAAACTTCAGATCCTCCAACCTCATCCTCCCATAGTGCTGGTATTACAGGTATGTGCCATCACACTCGGCTCCAAGTTTTAAATCAGATTAAAATGGTGGTTTCTGTTGATTATTCATTATATTAACTTGTCAAATGCTAAATTTCCATATAAAAAACAAAAGTTAAATCTGAATCATTACTATTTACATCTACAATGCTATTGATAAGTTATATCAAAAAGTATAAAAGTAATAGAACTTAAATATGAAGTCAACATACTCATCACTTATATAGTCTTCAGTTCTCCACTTTTTCCTTTGGTAATAGAGTTTTACCAGTATAGCAGTCAGTACAGACAAAATAATGAAAAATGGAATGATCAAGAAAAGTGGCCATCTTTTAGGCTTGGTATGGTAAGCACCCTCAATGTAATAGCTGTCTAGGAGAGAAAAGCATCAGAGATTAATTAGAAAGCAATCACCAGGAATTCAAGAAAGATTATTATGACTCCTACAATAAAAATTTAAATTATTCAGTGCTTTTATAATTAACAAGACTTTAAGATGACAGAGATAACCTGACAGCATAAACATAAAAAAAAAGTCTTCTGCAGCCTGCACAGTGTCTCTAACCCTTGCTTTTTAATTGAGGAACTCCTCCCTTGGTAGTCAATGCTGAAGATGAAAGGTGATTTCTACTCAATGGAACTGTTTAGTCAAAAACACTGTACATACAACAGTTTGATTAAGTCTAAAGTGTGTTTTAATGCATTGATATTTATTTTTATATCTTGTCTTAGAAACTGTTGTTTATCCTAAGGTCATGAACGTCATGCTTCCTGCTAGAAGATTTATAATTTTAGCCTCTACACTTAATTTATAATCCATTTCATGTCAACCATGAACTATATTAGGATTTTGAGGTTCATTTGGGCTTATATAAATATCCATTCACCTCGATGCAATGCTTTGAATCGACTTCCCCTCCTCATTATCTTTGTACTCTTACTTGAAAAATCTATTAACTATATTTTAATACGCAAATTTCTAAAAATTCTATTCCATTCTGTTGATACATTTATGTATCTGACCTTTACCAATGCCACACTGTCTCAGTTAGCAGAACTATATACTAAATTTGTACTATAAAGCAATTTAGTAAATTCAATACCAGGCAAATCTAAGCCCTTTTTTCTCCTTGCTCTCTTTGGAAAGTTATTTGACTCTTGTAAGAATTTTTGTGTGTACTTTAGAATCATTATTTGTGTGTACTTTAGAATCAAATTTCTGAACAGTTGTGTGCTATTTTCATTCATAGTTCTAATCTAAAGGCTTTAGTTATAGAATTAAATTAGGATATGATCTATTTATCATTAATGTAACACATATGTAATGTATAAATCTTCATTTTATATATATTAAATGAAGTACACAGTTAATTTGATGAGAATTATCATCTTAGTGATCTCGAGCCTTCTAATGGTTGACATGTCCTATTTCCCCATTTATACCATATCTTGAAAAGAGAAAGTTTTTGAAAGGAGCATGATTTTCCTAAAATCATTGTCTCAATGTGATTATTTATTGTTGTTGACAAAAGTTCCACCCAGAAGTAACAGGTCTCTCTCTATATACATATATACTTCCATCTCAGTGTTGTTTTAATTTGCATCTCTCTGCAGAAAAAGCTTTTGACAAAGTCCAGCACCCATTTATGATAAAAACCCTACAGAAAATTAGAATAAATGGTCTTTATGTCAATCTGATAAAAGCCATCTATGACAAACCAACAGCCAACATCATACTAATGGACAAAAACCGAAAGCTTTCACTCTAAAATCAGTAACAAGACAAGGATGTCCACTGTATCACTTTTATTCAACATAGTCCTGGAAACTTTAGCTGGAATAATTAGACAAGAGAAAGAAATAAAAGGAGTAAAGATGGGAAAGGAAGAAGTTAAACTATTATTCTTTGCAAATGACACGATACTCTACTTAGAAGACCCCAAAACTCCACCAAAAGACTACTAGATTTAATAAGCAGATTCAGTAATGTAGCTGGTTACAAAGTCAACACTCAAAAATCAATAGCATTCCTGTACATGAATAACAAACTCACTGAGAGAGAAATCAGGAAAACAATACCTTTCACAATAGCATCCAAAAAAATGCAATACCTAGGAATCAATCTAACAACTGTTACTACTAACACGGAAATAGCTTTATAATACACTTATTTTAGTATAATGTCTTAAATTTACCAGTCTATTCCTATATGTCATTAAATATGGTATTTCCAAATATTGGAGTAAATATGGAAATATTAAGAACTACTTCTGATTCAAAATCTGGAAACACAGACACTACTTATCTATGAGTTTAGGTTTTTATACACATATTTGAAGGAAACTACCTGACCCTAAGTGCTATTGCAAATTCTGGTTAATTGCTGACTTTCTCTAAATTCTGTCCCTATTTTGATCGATATTGCAGGGAACTATATTTCCTAAGCTCCTTGGCTTACTCTCCTCTAGTTAGGTCTGCTAAGTCAGTCATTGGATATAATCTGTAGGATTGGAAGAATGAAATAGCTATGGTATTTCTCCCTCATCATCTCTGGCATTGCCTATAGTGACTGTGTTTGATTTATTGATTTATTTATTTTTATGGTATTGGGAATTGAACTCAGGAGGACCTCGCACTTTCCAGGCAGATGCTGCACTGCTGAGCTATAGCCTCGGCCCGTATCCTTTAAACCTTCAGATGATACTGGACAGTACCTCTCTCTTTGAGGCTCATACCCTGTTACCCAGCTCTGACCATAGTCACATGTCATGCCATGTTCAGGCTCTAGTTCTAGTAATATCATCTCTTTTCATTGTCACTCCAGCCCTTAGTAGTTTCTTGTTGTAAATATCTAGGTATCTCACAGTGCTCTGATTGTTTTTCATTTCTCCCATTATGTGTTACCTGATGCCTTATATTGACTTCCTTTAAGGACCAAACTGACTTCTGTTTTCTTATCTGGGCTCTAACTGACACTGTGTGTTTGTGTGTGTATGTGTGTGTGTGTGTGTGTGTGTATTACATATACTCTCTACATGTAAAACATAAATAGCCATATATGGTTTATTATTTGATGCTTGGATATAATCTAAATATAAATTGGTACACCAAATTTTTTTTAATTGTAACCAATTAAAATGATGTTTTATATATTTTCCACTTGTTATTAATACTTACCAGGGATTGTTTCAAATCGCGAAAGGCCGCTGTCAATACTCCCACCCACAGCTGACTCATCTCTGTTCTTGCAGTTTGGAGGTAAATATGAGGGGTTACAATGACAGTGCCTTTTGTTATTGCATACCTGAAAGTAGGAGCATATCACCTTCTAAGTAAGATAAGCACCTGGATTTGCAGGTGTTCAAGAAAAATCATAAAATAGTTCTTAGGTAAAATAGAATCAATTTTCTTACTTGGTTTATGAGTATGTAAGTGTGTATATAAGGGTGTGTGCACACATGCCCGTGTGTGTGTGTTTGTGTGCCTGTGTGCTATGTATTTGCTTTCCTTGGATTAGTCTAAATGATTGATGGCCTTGCAGTACTGGTACTTACACCATTATTGTTGCAAGTTATTGGTGTGCAGTCATAATTCAAATATGAGTCAGATACACATTCTTTATTCTTACAAACCTAAAAAAAGGGAATAAGTCAAAATAAGCTCATCGATATGCTATCTAGATTTGTCACTTAATTTAAAACATCCCCTACTATACCAAAATAAAAGTTACGGTGAAATATTGCCTCATTCCAGTTAGAATGGCTATCATCGAAAAGACAAAAAAGTAACAAAAACTGATGAGGATGTGGAGAAATGGCGAACCCTTCCATATTACTCGTGGAAATGCAAATTAATATCCCAGTTATGGAAAGTAGTGTGAAGTTTCCCACTCCCACCCAAAATAAATTAGAACTACCATAAGATCCAATAACACCCCTACTGGATCTATTTATCTCTTGCTTTAGCTCTAGCTACATCTCTGCCTTGTTACATGAATTTAATTTTTTCCATGATTCTGGTAACAAACTGAATTGGACAAAAACTGAACCTAATTTCCCCATAAGGTCGACATTAAACCTAACCATTGAATTAGATTTGAGATTATATTTATGCATATATATATATATATATATATATATAAAATATCCAACAGACTGAATTAAACTTTAATGCCTATCAGTGGATTCATGGATAAAGGGCATATGGTGCATATAGAAGATGCAATACTATTCAGCCATAAAAGGAATGAAATCTTGTCATTTGTGACAACATGGATGAGCCTGGAGGACACTATGTTAAGTGAAATATGCCAGGTACAAAGGATGAGTACCATATGTTCCAATCACATGTGAATCTGAAAATTTTAAACAGAAGTTGAGATTAGAAAGTGGTTAGATGGCTAGAGACATCTAATGGCTAGAGACAATATGGGGAAGGGTGACATGGAGAAGAATTGGTCAACAGGTACAATGCTACAGTTAGAAAGGAGGAATAAATTCTGATACTCTATTACAGAGCAGGGTGACTATAGCTATGCACTATGTTTTTCAAATGGGATTTTGAATATTCTCACAGTGAACAGGTGACAAATATTTGATGCAATGGGTATGCTAATTCCTGATTTGATCATTACACAAATGTATACACATTTCAAAACATCACATTGCACCAGTGAATATATACAATTATTACATATTAAAATAATAAAAACTTGCCCAAAATTAAGTGACTCTATAAACACTATGAGGGATAGATGTTCTTTTGTAAAAAAAATTATAAGGAATGAGAAAAAACAGAAAAAATATGATCATTTTAATGGAAAATCTGAAGTGATGGAAATTTGTTTTAAAAATAGCTGCACTTAATGTCCTCAAAGACCTAAAGAGAAGACATGGACACAGAAATGGAAGGAAATCAGGACAATAATACATGGGGAAATGAGAGTATAGACAAAGAGACAGAAATAATACAAAAGAACCAAACAGAAATTCTGGTTCAAAAACTAGAATAACTGTATTGAAAAATTCACTAGATTAACTCCACTGATGTAATCAGTCTGTCAAGACACAAAGACGAAGGATCTTAAAGGTAGTAAGTGAAATCCAGTCATCACATGCAAGAAATCTCAATAAGATTATCAGCAAATTTCTGAGCAGAAGAGGCCAGAAGAGAATGGAGAAATGGTAGGGGAGGGCTCAACTAAGAATTTCATCAGAAAACTCCTTTGAAAATGAAGGTGAAATGAAGAGATCACCTGAATTGGAAAAAAATAACCGAGGGAATTAACTACCAGAAGACCTAGCTTACAAGAATTACTAAAGGAAATTCTTCAGAATGAAATAAATGAATGTAGTCCTTAACAAGAAGTCCTATGGAGAGATAAAGATCACTAGCAAAGGTAAATCAAGGACTAAGTATAAAAACCAGTATTATTCTAATTTTTATTTGCAACTCTACTTTTATTTTCTATGAGATGTGAAACAAACACATAAAAGCATTATAAATCTATATGAATAGGTACACAGTATAAAAGGATATAACTTTTGACATTAAAAACAAGTTGTAAGGTGGTACTACCTAGATATACCACATTGAGAGATAAAAATAGAAAAAGTAGATCAGAGAATGGGATGTTTTTATAAAAATGTATAGTTAGAAACTAGTTTATATCTTTGCATACATGTATGTATATAAACAGCTTGAAAGCATGTTCATCAGAATGGAAATATAATTATATCTCAGATATGTGATGTGTATGCATGTTTGTTTTACTCTGTGAATTCTTTATTATTTCCATTTCTAAAATGGGCAATATTATTTTAACAGTCATCTAAAAATAATTATACAACATCTATGGAAATGAGTATGGTGATTCCTCAAAAAGTTAAAAGTAGAAATTTCATTTGATCTTGTTATACCTCTTCTGCTTACCTTCCTGAAGAAGTTGAAGACATCATATTACACTATCTGTGCATACCCATGTTTATAACAGCACAGCTCATAACAGCTAGATCTCGGTAGCAACCTATAGGCTTATCAATGGATGAATAGATAAGAAAAATGTGATATATGTACACAATGTCATGTCACAAAGAAGGCTGCATTTGAGTCATTTTTGGAAAGATGGATACAGTTTGAGACAATAATGCTAAGTGAAATAAATCAGAGAAGGTTAAAATCACATGGTATCTCTTATATGAGAAACCCAAAATATAAACAATTTGAGGGAGAAAATGAAAAATAGATGATAGGAGACAAGGAGGTAGACTTTGTGGAGATGGGTGGAGAGGGGAAGGGGAAGGAGTGTGAGTAAAAATGATTAAGATGTGATCTGTGTATGGACCAGTTCCCCAAGGCAAATGGAGTTACTAGGTACTACAAACATATACAGATACAGATAAGTTAAAAATAAATTTTAAAAATTATTTCAAAAGATATTTCATGATGTTAGAAGTGTTCACTGTGACACACGGGATAATTTAATAAAATACAGTGAACGAACGGTGTGATTCTCAATTCATGTAACTTCCATAAGAAAAACAGAGTAGCCAATGAAAACATCACAGAAATGTCACCTGTGTGTGATTGCAGATTATATCTGATTCTTAAATTTTTTTCCTCATTTTCCAAATTTCAATGTCGACTGTATATTTCAGCTATGAGAAAATGCTAAATATGTATCATTTAAGAATACAGTATCAAAAGGGAAACAAATTCCAACCCAGACTGATGTACCCTGCGAAACTATCCTTCAAAATTGATGGAGGAATAAGATACTTCCATGACAAAGAGCAGCTCAAGAACTTCATGACCACCAAACCACCCTGCAAAGAATACTGAAAGATACTCTAGATAGACCTGAAAATAGCTACGACATCAAAAACATCAACAGAAGAAGAACACTAAGCAGGGCAAACAATTAAGTAGAGGGAAAAGGTAAAGAAACCACTGCAGAAAGACAACATGACTAAAACAAGCCAGTATGTATCAGTTATAACCATTAATGTAAATGGCCTCAATTCACCAATCAAAAGGAACAGACTGGCAGAATGGATCAAGAAACAACATCCAACCATATGCTGTCTACAAGAAACCCATCTAACCCAAAAGGAAATTCATAGACTGAAAATCAAAGGATGGAAAACAATACTCCATGCAACAGGAACCCAGAAAAAAGCAGGAGTAGCTATTCTGTTCGCAGATGATGTGAACTTCAAACAAATAATGGTCAAAAGAGATGAAGAAGGTCACTACATACTGGTTAGGGGAAAACTCCAAGAGGAAGAAATAACAATCTTAAATATATATGCACCAAATATGGGAGCACCCAACTATAGAAAACAAATATTAATAGAAATGAAAAATCAAATAAGCAATAACACAATTATAACAGGAGACCTTAACACACCCTTGACTCAAAGAGACAGATCAGCAAGACAGAAAATCAGCAAAGAAATAACAGAACTGAATCAAACCTGTGAACAAATGGACCTGGTAGACGTCTACAGAGTTTTCCACCCAAC
>RJWT010042762.1:0-12074 GCA_004365215.1 Cuniculus paca | reverse complement strand
GCGTATCTTCCACTGTTCGGTTTTTCTTCCCAGGACAGTTTTGAATCTTGACACTGTTAAGCTTTTAAAAATTATTGAGGACCCAAAGAGTTTTTGTTCATGTGGGTTATATTTACCAATATTTGTTGTATTTTATTTATTTATTTATTTATTTATTTTTGTCTTTTTGAGACACGGTCTCACTATGCAGTTCAGGCTGACCTTGAGCTCACTTTGTAACTCAGGCTGGTCTTGAACTTGCAACAATTCTCCTGCCTCCACTCCTGAGTTCTGAGGTTACAGGTGTGCACCACCATGCCAGGCTTTTGTTGTATTTTAAAAGAAAACCTGAAATTTTAAAAAGTATTTTACTGATGCATGCAAAAATTGCAGTTGAATTCATTGCACAACGTATTTTATGAACAATAACTCTTTTCCAAAATGAATCAGTTAAAAGAGCAACATTATTTTACTTGTTTTTGATAGTACCGGGAGTTGAACCCCTGGCCTTCAGACTGAGCTGCTTGCCCACCCCATTTGAATTTTTTCTAGAGACAGGGTCTTGCTAAACTCCCAGGCTTGGCTCAAGCTCCTAATCCTCTTACCTCAGCCTCCTGGAGTGCACCACCGCCCCTGGCTTGTGTGACATTTTTATAACCTCCTTAAGAGCTGGCTCCATAGGAGTAGCTGGATATTCATCCGCACGTGATTTTTGCGTGGCAGGTGGGTACTGTCACATTTAAGTCTTCCTCCAGCAGCCATCTCTTCATGCAGGTATTTGTTGTCTACTTCCTCATCTAAATTAGCACCCTTTTCCTTATGCTTCCACATTACCCTGTTTGCTTTCTTTTGTAGCATATATTGCCATGAGAAGTATCTTTTCTTTATTTGCTTTGATCTTCTCTCAACTCCTCTTCCTTCCGTTTCCCTGCATTATAATACCTGGAATATAAGCTTCATAGAGATGGTCTTTCTTGTTCTCTGCCATATCCCAGCACCTAGAGCAGGACCTGGTAGATACTCAATAAAGATTTGAAGAAATAAATGAAGGGCGGATGGGTTCCTAATTAGTGAAAATTTCCTCAGTTCCCTCATTTGAATGTCTATGTATGTTCTTGGTTTTGTTTGTGGAAAGGGATGGACAGTGAAGGTCAACCTGTAAAACTCCCTGTGTACCAAAATGGCTTGCTGATCAGCGGAACTTGAAACACTATAAAGACAGTTAAAATAGCCTGGCTTCCTAATTTTTTTTTTCCAGCATCCTTGGTAGATGACTATATAGCTGTTACTTGGAATACCTCATTGACTAGGAACTCCCCTCTTGAAGTGGCCCAGTCTTTTATTTCTTTATTAATAGCACAAACTGATGTTAAGGAAATTTTTCTTTTCTCATGTAATATGAATTATAATCAAGTAAATTACTACGGCTTCCATTAGTCCTATTATTTTTACCAGTAGAAAAATTACTTCCCATAGTATTAATTTTATCTGAATCATTCAATTTAAAGTTGTTAAGGGCTGGGGATATAGCTCAGCAGCACAAACAGCTGCTTGGCAAGTACAAGGTCCTGAGTTAGATTCCCGATATCAAAAAAAAAAGGTAAATACAGTAGCTAGGAAATGTGTAGTCATGTAACACTCTGTTTTCAGTTTACAAATGAGGAAGCTGATGCCAGGAAATGTTAGTGGACTTCTCAAGACAGAGACTGGGGTAAGGACATGAGGTAGCAGCTGCTATTTCATTGTTCTTATTAGCATTAACACTAAGTGCATTCATTCAGAATCATTCACTGGTTTTCTGGCTTATTTTAGAGGTGTTCCAGGGCTAGGGATTTAGCTGAGTGGTGTAAGCACCTGCCTGGCAAGTGTGAGGTTGTGAGTTCAATCCCCGGTACCAAAAAAAAAAAAAAAAGCGTATCTAGGAAGTATCCAAATAATGCTACTTTTGTCAAGAATACTGTTTCTTAATAGCATACACAAAAATTCATTATGGGTCAGTGTGGTGGTATAGTAGTGGAATTTGTGGAAAGTCAGCTTAAATATACTACCTTCTAACTTATGTTGAATTGTATTGTTTTATAGGCAGAGCGTTACCAAAGTCTCCTTGAAGAACTGAAACTAAACAAGATACAACTACAGCTTTTCCAACTGTATCATAATGAGAGAAAAATTCATTTCCTGAACATTGAGTTAGAGAATGTGAACAGGGATTTGGGAGTCACAGAAGAGTCGCGATCTCATCATGAAAACACCGTGAAGGCCAAGAAGAAGGAACATGGAGTGCTAACTAGACAACTACAACAAACAGAGAAAGAATTGAAGTGAGGTTTTAAAAATAGCTATTAGCATTTGGATTTTATGTAGATTGAGAGAAAAAATATAAGTGGCAGTAAACAAGTTGACCTTTTTTTGGAGACAAAGCTTTACTATGCAGTTCAGGCTAGCCTTGAACTCACTTATGTAGTCCAGGCTGACCTCAAACTCACCAGGATTCTCCTGCCTCAGCCTTCCAAGTGCCGGAATTACAGACTTCCTATGCCCAACTAGGAAGATTGACTTTTTTAAAAGGCATAGTGGCACAGACCTATAATCCCAGCATTCTAGAGACTGAGGCAGGAAGATCACTGTGAGTTTGAGGCCAACCTGGGCTACCTAGTGAGTTTAAGGCCAGCCTGAACTGCATAGTGAGACCCTGTCTCAAAAAACAAAAACAAAATGAGCTTTTTACTTTGGAATATTTTCGGGTATTCAGAAACAGTATAGAGTTCCATGTTCCCTATGCTGTTGCTCTTATTAACATCTTGTATTATTAGTATGCTGCATTTTTCAGAATTGCTATAACTATCTGATATATTATTATTAAAATCCATACTTTCTTTATATCCTAGTGTGTACCTCATGTTCTTTTCCTGACCCAGGACAACAGTACATTTAAGTGTCTGTTTTCTGTGTCTGACAGTTTTTGAGGCTTTCCATGTTTGAATGAGCTTGGTAATTTTTAGGAGTATTGGTCCAGGTTTTCTGTAGAATGACCCTCATTTGGGATTTGTCTGATAGTTTTCTCATAATTAGATTGGCATCATGAATTTTAGAGAGGAAATCTATAGCAGTAGAATGCTATTCTCGTCTCAACACTAGGGTGTCAGCATATTATCTGTGTCATATCAGCATGGTGTCTTCCTGTGGCCATTGAGAACTCCTTGAGTTGGTTCCTGTGTTGCTTTGACATAGCCACATCGTTGTGATTTTTCAGCATGTCCATACTTGACAGCACTGTGAGATACCCCAGGCTTGGAACCAAGCATTTCTCCTAGGACTACTGGCTCCTTTTGTTGAATAGTTTTTTAGGAGCCAACATCTGCATTCGAGTGTGCTCTTTGCTGCTAGTCTTTCTGGCTGACAGAACTAGGACTGTATGTATGTGTGTGCTGACTCACATAGGCACATGTCTGTTAGTATTTCCACATGTAGCCATCTGAGTCTATATTAAGCTAAATATGACTTGGTACAGATGTCACCCAACTGTAATCCATTACCATATAGATGACTTTGACCTGCTCTTGTTTTGAAACTCCCTTTTTTTGGTACCAGGGATCAAACTTACAACCTCACGCTTGCCAGGTAGGTGCTTATGCCGCTGAGCTAAATCCCCAGCCCCTAGAGTACAGAGTTTTGTGTAAGTTCCTTTGTTGATGTTAGAGACTCCAGCCTTACTTTAAGCCAGCAGTTTTTCTTCACACTCTTTTATTAAAGTTTAATATGTTTGTAATATAGTTATATTCTTTTGTCACATTCTGCATTTCATCTGGTACCCCTCAGTTGCATGTGATTATGTAAAAAGAATCTTTACATTAAAATTTACTCTTGGCGCTACAAAGTTCTACAGTTTTGGGGAAATTCATCATTTAAACACTCTTTAAAATTGCTCCATTCTTCATCTACACACCCCTCCCTCAACTTGCCCAACCTTTGGCAACTAACGATCGATCGATCGTCTTAATAGTCTTTAGAGCTAATTCATAGGATTCAGTTTCAAATGTGATTTGAACAAAAGAACTTCCATGTGTATATTAACAGAATTCATTTTCCTCAAAAAATCTTTTTTCCTTTTTAGATCTCTTGAAATACTTTTAAATCAGAAGAGGCCTCAGTACATTAAAGCCAAAGAAAATACTTCTCACCACCTCAAGAAATTGGATGTGTCTAAGAAATCAATAAAGGACTGTGAAAAACAGTGTTCTAAGCAGGAAGACGACATACAAGCCCTGCAGACAGAGCTGGCTGATTTAGATAGTGCATGGAAAAGTTTTGAAAAACAGATTGAAGAATTGTTACAGAAAGAGCGAGGCATTGAACTGGAAGCCAGTCAGGTGAAAATGTCCACAAATGGGAAATCATTTTTAATTGTTTCAATTTATCCTTTTAATGAAAAAGTTTAAAGAATGACTTCTCCAGGGGCCAGGGATTTAGCTCAGTGGCCTAAGCACTTGCCTGGCAAGCGCGAGGTCTTGAGTTTGATTCCTGGTACAAAAAAAAAAAAAGAATGACTTCTCTGATAGTTGAAAGATTATCTTCATAATGTAAATTATTGGACTTTAAAATTTTAAATATGTGTGGAGAATCTAAATTTAGTCTTTAGACTAAGCTAGTTTTTCTTTATATGATAGATGCCAATATAATGTTTATACATTGAAGTCTTAGAAAGCATGATCACTTGGTGTAATTTTGCAATTAAAGTTAGATAATTAGCCAAGTTATTTTTAAAGTGAAACAATTGTTTACTCTCATGATACTGTAAAAACTTAAAGGTCAGATATATATGTCGTTGAAGACATTTAATTGACAGGAAGGAAGATAATTATGTAAAGTGATTTAAAATGTTCAGTGATAGAGTAATATCCGAATTAGCATAGTGTATAATAATTATAATAAGTTAATAGTAAATATCAAAATATGTGATTGAGAATTTTCAAACCTCTTAACTAAACTTTTATCATTTATCTTTTAGTTTCATGATAATTTTACATTATAACATGCCAAAATAATGGCTGTATAAATAGAAAACGCTGTATCATTTTCTCTGGATTCTCTTTTCTCTCCCCCCACCCCCTTTGGTGTGTTTTTTTAAGATAGGGTCTCGCTACGTAGTGCAGGCTGGCCTTGAACTCACCATGTAACCCAGGCTGGTCTCGAGCTCATGGCAGTCCTCCTGCCTCAGCCTCCTAAGTGCTGAGATTACAGGCGTTCATTACCATGCCTGGCACACTTAAGATTTTCTTACAGAGTTTTAGATAGCATTTGTTTTGAATATCTTGTTGCTCTATCTAAAGAAGTTAAGGTAAGGAGGCTTTCACATTATGTTCACATATTTTACCTGGAGAAAATGGTTAATTATGATCTAATTTATATAAAACAAGTTTTTGATGAGTAATCTGCTAGTCCACGATGTCATGCAAAGAATTTTCTCTCATGCTTCTGTAAGTGAGTTAGCATTGTTTCGATGCTGTTTATATAGCTGGATCGTTATAAAGAGCTTAAGGAACAAGTAAGAAAGAAAGTGGCTATAATGACTCAGCAGCTGGAGAAGCTGCAGTGGGAACAGAAAGCAGAGAAGGAAAGACTGGCGTTGGAGAAGAGGCGGCACGGAGAAGTTCAGGTACTCCAAGTTGTGCTGTAATGATTTAGAATTACTGTCGACCAAGTCATAGTCTCTTTTTTATTAACTTCTCAATCTGCATATAAATGGATTGACTTCAAACATAAACCGTTTTTAAAATGTTGACGGGCTGGGGTTTAACTCAGTGGTAGAGTGCTGAGGCCCTGGGTGTGATCGCCATCATCACAAAAAGAGGAAAAATTTCTGGATTATGTGTTCTGCTCCTCGTGTTATTTAGATGCTTTTTTATGGTTACAGTGGGAAAAGGCGGTGTTTTCATTCATGCATTCAGTGTTTCGTGGGCATCTGAGTAGTGACAAGTGTGTTTATAAGATGCAGTCCGTTTCCTACGTGTCCTTTAATCCAGTAAGGGTAGGAGGATGAATAGAGGGAACGGGTAAGTATCCTAGTGGAGACGAATGCGGACTCATTTGAAAGCACTCAAGACTGATGCACTCTGCCCTCTGTATCCTTGAGTTCTGCTTCTGTGGATTCCACCAATCAAAGACTGGAAATATTTTGAGGAAAAAAAAAAAGTACTTGTTTACCAAACATTTGCAGACTTTTTGCTGTCCTTGTTGCCTAAGTACAGTAGCATGCCTATTTGCACAGCATTTACATTGTGCAGCTATCATGGATAATCTAGAGAGGATTTAAAATGCATGGGAGGTGTGTGTAGGTTGTACTCAGGTGCTGCTCTGTTTTATACAAGGGACGTAAGGGTCATGTAACACAGAGGGTCCTGGAATCAGCCCCTGCAAAGTGGAGGGACGACTGTAGCCTGAGAGCAGCTAGGTAGTTAATCGACAGCAGGAGTTGCCATCCGGACAGTGTGATGAGGCTTTGCCTCAGCGAGGCAGGCTGGGCTTCCACCAGGCTTGGTCCTTATTTATTGTGTATAATCTCAACAGATTACTGAATTATTTAACTCCTCTGTCCTCTCATTCCCTCATTTGTACAACAAGGATGGCCTTGTCTCCCTTGGGGTGATAGGCAGATTGACTAGGTACTGTAAATTACTGTGACAGTTCACCAAGCATCTAGTCTCTCCCTCTAATGCATTATGAACTACTTTCTAAAGACCAAGAACTCAGCTACAAAATTATTATAACACATGCAACAATAAGAAAATTCATTATGGAGTTTCTGGGCATTGTGACATTATAATATAGTGTTTATTTACATATGTTTTGTAGCAAAAACTGCTGTAAACCAGTTTGTCAGGGCCAGGGATATAGCTCAGTGGCACAGTGCCTGTCTGGCAGGTGCGAGGTTGTGAGTTCAGTTTCCGGTACCAAAGAAACAAAACACAAAAACAAAAACAAAAGCCCAGTTTGTCTTCAATGACTCTGATGTGGTAGATATTATCATATTCCCATTCTTGTTTTTTCTCTTACCTACATTTGCCACCTTGGTGATCTACAGCCACACAACTTTAAATATCGCACTGCAAATTTTTTATCTCCAGGGCCGGGGATCTAGCTCAATGGCCTAAGCGCCTGCTTGGCAAGCACAAGGTTGTCAGTTCAATCCCTGGTGCCACAAAAAAAAAAAAAAAAAAAAAATTTTATCTCCAGTTCAGCCCTTAAAACTCCAACCTTGTACATATCCATCTGCTTCCTCAGCATCTCAAACTTGGTTACACACTCCAGACTAAATTCCTGGCCTTCCCACCCCCCACTCACATGCACTACGCAGTCTCTCTCATCTCCAGTGATAATAGTTCTGTCTTCCTGGTTGCTCAGGTTGCCAAAAAGTAGAGCCCATCTCTTAATTCTTTCAACAAATTTCCAGTGGTTGCACCTTCAAAATACACCAAGAATCTCTCCATTTCTACTGCTGCCAGCCTGGTGCAGTTCACCATTTTGGAGGGTTTGGGTCAGTGCAGTGGCCTACAGTTTCTCTGTTACTGCCCTTGACTCCTACATAGAAGTCACAGCACAGCAACCAAAGTGATACTTTTATTATATAAGTCAAATCATGAAACCTGATTTTTTTCTGGTACTAGAGATTGAACTCATGACCTTGTGCTTGTCAGACAGCTGCTGTGCCACTGAGCTATATTCCCAGTCCCAAAATCTGATCTTTTTAAGCTCTCCACGGGCTCCCAGCACTCATAAATTTTTAAGTCAACGTCCTTGAATGGCTGTAACAGTTTAGCTGAATTGTCAAACTAATTGGCTTTTCAAAATTAAAATTTGCTTTCATAACTATTTTCACTTAACCGTATTTGATACAGTTCAAATTCCTAACAGTTTACAGTGTGGTAAGTTTCAGACATGATTTTATTAGTTTGGAATTGCTAATTGACTTTAAGGTTTATTTCTTCTTTTAGGGAAATCTAAAACAAATAAAAGAACAAATAGAAGATCACAAAAAACGAATAGATAAGTTGGAGGAATATACAAAGACATGCATGTAAGTAGAGGGGAAAAAAATCTTTGCAGCTGTCTTGTATCTTTAGAGTCCAGTATATTTCTATGCATCAAAGGATGTTCACACTGTTTTAGCAGTATTTTCACACCGTTGTTTTCATTACATTATAGATTACTAAAGGTTATACTTAACCACAATATTTAAATTTTGAAAATATAAATGCAACAATGATGAAACTTAACATCCCTTTTAGTATTGGTATTTTATAAAGAAGTAATGAGTTACGTCATGAGAGCTAATGCAATCTAGGTAGTTTACCACTAAGGGTTTCTTTTTAATTGGTATTTCATTATTTTTAAGTGCATGATGATTATTCTGGTTAAAGTTTGCTGTCTTTATTTTTTCAATATTTAAAAAAATTATTTTTTGAATCAATAAAAAGTGATCAAGAGGTCTTTTGCCCATGTTTGGCGTTAGATATATTGTATTATATTTTTTAATCTTTAAAAACCGATAGAGCACTACTGTATTCTCCTGCAAATCCAGACAAGAGTATGTTGCATCTGGTAGTTTTTAAGTTTTGGTTTATCTTTTTGCTATATAATTTGTTGTCGTTTTAGGAATTTCTTGAATGAGAAAAGACAGCAGGAGGAAACCCTGATAGATGAAATTGCAAAAGCAAAATCAAGAATGTCTGAAGTTAATGAAGAATTGAATCGTATTATGAGTGACTTGCGGAATGCTGGAATTGATAACCATGAGGGAAAATGTGAGCTCAAGAGAGCAGAAGTGCTGGAGCACCTTAAAAGACTGTACCCCGATGCCGTGGTAACTAGAATAAGTAAAGCAGAAGCGCTGTGCTCTCTCCTTTGGGGAAAATAATCTTTCTGGGGATTAGAACTATTACCACTGTGAGATCTTAGAATATCTGTTTTTGTTTTGTTTTTGCGGTACTGAGGTATTTCAGAAATCTTTTGAGTTTTGTACTTGACAGTTTATTCCTGTGTAAACATTACAGTAATAATTAGGGTAAGAGGAAAACAACTTCCCACAGTATTTGTAGGTGAGTACTTACTGGGGTGAAGCGTGACACGGAGGCAGTGCCCAGTAACTTGCATGTGGACCAGTATCCCTGAGGGACTCAGGTGTCATGCGGCAGGTTGAGCCCCTCCAGCGAGATGGCAAAGTCCATGTTCCCCATGGGCTCACTTACTTAGCACAGATATTTTCAGTGGATGCTGTCAGCATATTTTTATTCTCGAAATCAGGCTGCATCCAGGATTATTGCGTGTATTTTGCTGGCCGGAATACAGTGATCTTCCCTGTTGTCGGGATGTCAGCCTCATACTGTCACTTCCTGTGGTATCGGGGTCTGGCCTCTAACCCTTGTTGCTGACACCAGTGTCGCGCTCTTCCTTACTCTGTGACAGTCTCTTTGCAGTGTTTGGCACTGTTAACCATCGCTGTCTCAGAGCATCTGTCGTTGGCCCCCACGGTGAATGCTCTCACGGCTGAGTTCCTACCTTTCTGTCCACCCATGTGCTCATCTCCTCTGTAGCTTTGTTTCTCTTTCTTTCTGACTCTTTACATGTTAGCTTTGACTTCTGGATAATGATGCAAGAATAAGGCTGGGCCGCAGTCTCGTTCCCTAAATTTCTAATAGCATGACGAAAGTTAGCAAACAGAACAAAACAGCAACAAAAATAGTTCAACAACCGAACA
The DNA here is from genome assembly GCA_004365215.1 of Cuniculus paca. Classification (NCBI taxonomy): domain Eukaryota; kingdom Metazoa; phylum Chordata; class Mammalia; order Rodentia; family Cuniculidae; genus Cuniculus; species Cuniculus paca. The sequence goes on along the minus strand of RJWT010042762.1, from coordinate 2,341 downwards.
ACCTAATGCCATAAACTTCAGGAAATGGCAATAGTCCTGAACTTCTGCTTAAGTTAAACCGATAAATTGATTAATTCCTGAGCATTCACACCTGTTATCCCATGTATCTCTGAGGAGAAAACTTGTACACGGTATTTGTTTCCTTTCCCTCTTCTAAGTGTGGAGAGTTAGATTTAAAAATGGATGAATCAGGAAACAAACCTAATGCTCTCTGGTGGAAGTGAAGAATCCCTGGCTCCTCACTGAGCTGAAGACCTCTCTCCAAAGTGAGGTGTGTCTTCCTGCCCCAAAGGGCAGCCTTGGTATGGGACACTATGAAAAGCTCAGAAGAAAGGGCAGGACCAGATAGTCACGCAGAGCGTATTCTGACAGCCTTGGCCCAGCTCTCACATGAACTTGCCCTCTGAGTCCATAGGCGATAGGAATGTGGCTAGAACAGGAAGCACTGTCTCCCTTCTCTCAGCTGTTGCTCAGAGGAGATAATCATTTTAGTTCTGTGGGAAAGGAGCCAAGAAGTTCTGCACCACAGCAAATAAAAGGTCCCAACGCTGCCACGTGAACATAAAGAGGGATTCACTGCGGCCGCCGCAGGGACATGTAATAATAAAGAGAACGCGTCCTAATGTACCTGGAAGTAAGAGCGAAGTTTAGAACGTTACAGGACAAAGTTCCCTGTATTTTGTGCCATAGACAATTTATTAGGAGCTGGAATTCCTAAAAACAGATTCAAATGTGAGGTGTAAAACTAATTAAAAAGAAACATAGAGCTAAGAAAACAAGATCAAGCATTATTATTGACAACAATCCACACTTAATAACAGACTAATAAATAAGAAATATTGAAGGGTGGGATACACAACCAGAAATAAAATTACTAAAACAGAAAAGAAAAAGAGATTTAAACAGGGAAAAGAAAACCATTGGAAACAGGGAAAAAAATCTTAAGAAAATTGGTACACCTAAATTAAAACAACAAATGAAACAGTATACAAAAATATAAAATCAAATCATTAGCTATTCTAGGGGCATTTGGGTCAGGATGATTTATACTCAGATATTTTCTAGTGAAGTTTTTTAACTTCAGTCGCTTTTTTTGGTTGGGGTGGGCAGTACTAAGGGTTGAACCCAGGGCATCGCACTGAGCTACATCCTCAACCATTTTTGTTGTTGTTTTATTTTAAAACAGGGTCTCATTAAGTTCCCTGGGCTGGGCTCAAACTTGCAACCCTCCTGCCTCAGCTTCTCTAGAGTACTGGGTTACAGGTGTTTACTGCTGTACCCAGTTTTGGCCACTCAGCTAATATCAGCTCAAATAACACTTCTTTGGATGAGGGTCCTTCCGATTTCTTAGGCCAACCTAGTTCCTGACGGTACCCTCAAAACACTCTAAACTTTATTACCAGATCTAACTGCTTTGATTATTTTTGTCTTACTACGCTGAAAATTTTATGAGATTAGAAACGATCTGTCTTGTTCACTATTGTCTAGTTCAGTCCCTGAATGTAGTAGATGCCTTATAGATTCTTTCCAAGTGACAAAAGGAATGAATACTATTTACTGTTATTTATTTAATAACTGTACTTTTATAAAAAAATTGTAATACTTTAGTAAGACTAAGTGAAATGCAATACACTGAAGTGGGCATTTCATACTGACACCTACTTCCATTGGAATGAGACTCTAATATATGTGTGATTCCGTAGAATTATGGTCATTTTGTACGTGCTTCTTTATTATTAGAAAGCAAAGAATTGTATTTCTCACTGATGTTTTTGTTTTCTCTTCTCTTTTGAAACTTATGCAGTTTGGAAGGCTGCTTGACCTGTGTCACCCCATTCATAAGAAGTACCAGCTGGCTGTGACTAAGATTTTTGGTCGGTACATGTTCGCCATTGTAGTAGCCTCTGAAAAGGTGGCAAAAGACTGCATTCGATTTCTGAAGGAGGAAAGGGCTGAACCTGAGACATTCCTTGCTCTAGATTACCTTGATGTAAGAAAGTTGTAACTTTGGTATTGAGTAATCATCAAATCTTGTCTCTTTACTTTCTTGCCCAAAACTGTGGCCACATTGGAAAAAAACTGTAGCATGGATGCCTGTTTGCAGTTAGCCATCCAGGTACCTGATGTTAGTGGAGGGCAGATAGGTAATATCTCATGCTGCTATCTTTCTCGATACTGTATCTGTCTTCCTAGTTCAGTTTTGCCACAATTCTGTCTCAGTGTCTTTGAGTCCATGGCTCTGTCAGTGCACCACTGTATCTACTGGCCAATAATATATTTTTATTCCATAGAGAGCTGGAGGAGATGCGTGGGACATGTGTAGACTCAGTCTCATGTATAA